>LGRX02033701.1:0-28090 GCA_001247695.2 Cymbomonas tetramitiformis | reverse complement strand
GCGCGCACCGATGGCTGAGAAGGGGCTGCAGCGCTGGGGTAGCGCGCAGTATTGGAATCTGCAAGTGACTGCTGATCAGTTTGGTGTAAAGCATGACTGTCTAGACATTGTGTGGCAGTCAGGGTGCTCAAACCCTGAAGGAACCCTAAAGAAACTTTGTGAAACCCTTAGATCTAGATCTGTAGATCTGCTGAACTAATCGTGACCGTTGGATCACATGATGACCATCGGCAAGACACAGTGTGTAATAGTTCACGGCCCATCGCAGACGTGTCACTGCAGTCGTTATGAACTTGGCAGTGGCACGTCATAACTAACTAAATAGCGAACTTTCACTTAGACTGGCCAATCAGTAATGATTGAGCGCTAGAGTTCGCGGCGTTTCAAGCTGCGAACTGCTATATCTTTTGAGAATGAAAGTTTACGCTCGCTTGTTGCAAATAACCCGACTCTGAATTCCAAAAGGTTATGGGCCCACTTACGTTGTAAGTGAGGATCCATTTTCGTTTATCACGCAAATTTTCCGCTGCGCGTAAGAGGAAAAGAAAGAAAAAGAAAAAACCACGCCCTTTGGGCGTATGAGTAAATTAATTTCCCCGGCCCTACTCTGGGCCGGACCGCCACAAGTGGCGGCCTTAATGGGACAATTTACACTGGGTGGTTCTCATCTCTTTCCTCCTCTCGCTTTTCTTGTCTGAGTCTTCTGTAGAGCTGGTAGGTGCTGTGTGCATAGCTTACTGTCAGGTCGTGTATCCTTTGTAGTGCCTGTGTGGCCTCTTTTCTATTGAGTCCAAGTTGCTCGAGTATGTCTTGGTTGTGTTTGTACACCGTGCCTGTCCTGCCCACTGCAAAGACATGGAGCTTAGCACGGAATCCGTGTCTACGTAGCAATTGTAGCAGTGGTCCGTATTTTGTGTATTTTTCCAGGAGCTTGGGTCCCCATTTTTCGTCGTCGGTGTGGGCCACCTCAATGAGGTGTAGGTTCTTGACTCTTGCTGGTGCTTCCTGTTGTGTGCATTCCCACCCGTCCTCCAGGTCTTCCAGGCCCTCTATCATGACTATGTCTACAAAGCTCGGTATGGTGTCGGGCCCATCATTTCTGCCTGGGTTGTCCTTCCCGTCGTGTCTGCATTGCCCTCTGGTGAGTATGTAATTCGGGAGTACCCTTGGCTTAGTCCCTGGGTCCCTCTTTTTTCCGGTGTAGGCGAGGACCTTGCATCCTCCTTTCCTATGGTGGTCAAGTATGTGTTTTAGTTCGTCTGCGTGGGCGTCCGCCCTATCCGAGAACATTCCTCGCATTTGTGGGTGGTTGCATCCTCCCAGGGCGTGCCCTACTCTCATGAGGAAGCCCTTCGCGTAATCCACCCCTTTGTGTCCACATCCCTCCAGGGTGCACTTTCCGCTTCCTCCGGCCGAGTTTTTCGCCGTCTCATAGTCTTGTGCTGGCAGTATTCTCAGTCTGCATTTGAGTATTGTTTTTCGCGCCGCAAAGGAGGCTCTTTTCCAGAAGCCGTTCGCTATCTTGTGGAGTGGCCTGTCTCCCTTGAGGTGTTTCATTGTTTCGTTTAGCCAGCTTTCGGTGGCCTTGCCTTTCTGGGCCGGGGGGGCGCTCCTCCTTTTCGTTCTGTTGTGTATCCTGTCGTGCTTTTGCTGTTTCCGTCTTGTCCTGGGCATTGGGTCCTCCATCATCGCGTGGAGTCTGGACTCCTCCGCAACTCGGTCATGGTGAGCTTGCTTCTCGTTTGCCGGCTCCCCTTGGGGTGCTTCCTGCTGTTCAATGAGCCCGTTGAGCATCCCAAACAATTCCTCGTCATTGTGTTCCTCTTGGGTTACCTCAATCCTCTCCACTAGCTCGTTGAGTTCTTCATATATGTCTTCCCCACCAGTGGGTTGAGGTGGTGTCCCTGCGGGTTCGGGGTCATTTCCTCGGGCTGGGTCCGTTCTGCTCCCCGCCTCCCGGCGTTCTTGTTGCTCATGCATTTCTTGCCAAAGGAGCATTTCCTCTTCATCTCTTTGTTCCATCATGGCTCTTATTTGCCTGCCCTCCTCGTCTCGGGTCCGGTCAGCTTGTTGCTGTTGGTTGGGTATTGTGTCCCGTATTGTCACTCGTTCCTCTTCAGTTTGTTGCGCTTGGTCGTGGTGCGCTTCCCACCTGAAAATGTGCTTCTTTTTCAGCTGGTGGGTCCAGGTTGTGGGTTCTCCTTGGAGCTCGGTGGTTTTTGCTGTGAGTCTGCTGTTGCCTCGGGCTTGCCTTTCACGGAGTAATGTGGTTACGTATTTTTGCACCGCGAGCTTCCCTTTCAGCTCCCTGCTGTCCGAGTCCCCATCCGGTATCATGGGCTTGACTTTTATTGTCTCGTAGTTATCCCACGCTTCCGTGAGAGTCCCTGTGGTGCAGGCCTGCTTGGCTGCTTCGTCGGCTTTTTCGTTTCCCGCAATTCCTGTGTGGGCCTTGACTTTTAGTATCGAAACTGTGTGCCCCACTGCTACCAATGCCTCAATGCCCACTTACAGTGTAAGTGTTAACCTACGGTCGTATCACGCAAAATTTTGCTGCGCGTATTCGGAAATGAGTAAGAGACAAGACAAGGCCAAAGTTGTAGAGAGGTCCCCGCCAGGTCTGGGTGTGGAACCTACTTATGGCGAACTTTCGGAGGAAAGGAAGCTTGATGGACTTTCAGTAGGGGAGGACTCTGCAGCGCTGACTACTCTTATCGATGAGAGGCAGCAACAGCTATTTTCGCAGCAAGACGCGCGTTTAAATGAGCTTATGAAAATGGTTCAAGTCCTGGCACAAGCAGTGCCCCAGTTGGCTGCGAATCAGAATGCGGGGACAGGAAATGCTATTGCGTCTCCTGAGGCCGCGGAATCCGGTATGTCTGGTTCCAGTGTTAAGTCTCGCGTTGCGAGTGGTACCGTGGGCGTACCTTTGCCTCTTCTGACGGATATGTTGAAGGGGTTCAAGTCTGACCAACTTTATTCTGGTCAGGACGCAGAAAATGACAGCAAGTGGCTAGAGTTCCGGGGTAAAATTGTGCCGTGTTTGCGTCATCGGGCACTGGCGTTGCTCTTATCGGGCGCGCGCGACTTGGAGGACATCAAGAAGGACGAGCAGTTCTCGGTGGCAGCGAATCAGTTGTTTCACGACTTTCTATCGGCCGTGACTTCCAAGACGGCGAACGCGGTTGTTCAAACGTACAGCGCTGAGGCGGACGGTGTCTTAGCCTGGCGGCAGCTAATTAAAATGCGTCGGAGCACGGGTTCTGCGTACTTTGTGGGGCAGGTCAAGACTCTGCTTGATGACACGAAGAGGTTTGCGACGCTCGCTCCCCCACTGCCGGGCTTTCTGAATGCGAGGCAGGTTCTCGACAGAGTGGAGGAATATGCGTGCACGAGCAAATTCCTGCCGAACGGTGAGAAATTTCATGTCGCCAGCCTGGAGGCAGTGTTTGTGGCTATGGTACTGAACTCCTTGAACCCGGCGTATGTGCATATTCGCACTATGTTCTCTGGGGACGAGCTGCCGTCGTTCCAGAAGCTGAGCGACGCGGTATGTGACCACTACGACAACGTCATCGCGACTTCTGCAGCAGCAATGGAGACGGGTGCTGGAATCGTGGAGGACCGTCGTGAGCAGCACCCTGGTGTGGATGATACTGGCGAGGCTCTATTTGCAATCTCTGAGCTGGTAGAGGACAGTGTGGTTGCCAGCTTCTCTGACGACCTACCACAATTTATTTCTGGCCTGGAGGACACCGTGACTCCGGTGCATCTGGTCTTTGGGGGTGACTCTGGTAAATCTGACTTGGTGGACCCTCCATCCTCTGGACTCACCCTCTCCAACGACTATTCAGTGCTGGAGAGAGTGTTGGCGGTGCCTACTGATGCTACTGCTCGCTGTGCTAAGGTGGCCGGAGGGGTGGTGGATCCTGACCTGCGGGTTGCGCTCCGCTCCACTGTAGACAAGAGCGCTGTTCTGGATTGTGGCGCCACCAAGCACATCTTCGACTCTATGAAGGTGTTCACCGAGGATGATGATGGTAACCACTTTGGTGACAACTTTGATGACAACTTTGATGACTCCATCCCCGATCTGGACTCGGGCTCCGACTCGCATAAGGATGATGATCCCGAGGCTTGTCAGCTTGGACTATCTAGACATCCTGAGCTTTATCTTGGACTACGAGTGGATATCTTGACAACCTATCCCGTGATGATCAAATGAAGATTGAAGGGGCACCATCCCCATAAACTGGAGCTGGAGGGGCACCATCCCCATAAACTGGAGCTGGAGGGGCACCATCCCAAGAACTGGGTATTGCTGACTGAAGGGGCACCATTCCCAAGAACTGGCAGTAGGATAGCTAGACAGTCACCCTTTAGAAGGGGTATTGGAATCTGCAAGTGACTGCTGATCAGTTTGGTGTAAAGCATGACTGTCTAGACATTGTGTGGCAGTCAGGGTGCTCAAACCCTGAAGGAACCCTAAAGAAACTTTGTGAAACCCTTAGATCTAGATCTGTAGATCTGCTGAACTAATCGTGACCGTTGGATCACATGATGACCATCGATAACACTCAGTATGTGATAGATCGCGGCCCAGTTTATGACACTGGGCCGGATAGTTCATCGGACCATCGCAGGCGTGTCACTGCAGTCGTTATGAACTCGACAGTGACACGCCAGCTCTAATTAGTGAACTTTCACATAGACCGCCCAATCAGTAATGATGGCGCGCTAATGTTCGTGGCGTTTCGTGCTGTGAACTGGTAATGTTCGTGGCATTTCGTGATGCGAACTGGTATATCTTTTGAGAATGAAAGTTTACGCTCGCTTTTGTGAAAACGAAACTCTCGAATTCCAACACGCAGCGATGGCTGAGAAGGGGCTGCAGCGCTGGGGTAGCGCGCAGCGATGGCTGAGAAGGGGCTGCAGCGCTGGGGTAGCGCGCAGCGATGGCTGGGAAGGGGCTGCAGCGCTGGGGTAGCGCGCACCGATGGCCGAGAAGGGGCTGCAGCGCTGGGGTAGCGCGCAGCGATGGCTGAGAAGGGGCTGCAGCGCTGGGGTAGCGCGCAGCGATGGCTGGGAAGGGGCTGCAGCGCTGGGGTAGCGCGCAGCGATGGCTGGGAAGGGGCTGCAGCGCTGGGGTAGCGCGCACCGATGGCCGAGAAGGGGCTGCAGCGCTGGGGTAGCGCGCAGCAATGGCTGAGAAGGGGCTGCAGCGCTGGGGTAGCGCGCACCGATGGCTGGGAAGGGGCTGCAGCGCTGGGGTAGCGCGCACCGATGGCTGGGAAGGGGCTGCAGCGTCCCGCCGTCTGTCTTTCGGTTTCTTTGAGGCAGCAAAGCTGGAGAGCGCGGTGGAGATTCTGAATTTCGGACTGGCGTCCGGCGTGTTTACGCCCGCGGTACGGGACGGGCAAGATGAAGTGCCACTCCTCCGATCCTCCGTTCATTGCTTCGTTCACTGCTGCCATCGCTGCGTTACTTACGAAAATTCTACGAGAACTTGTTTAAAAATTTCAAACTTTTTTAGTTGGTAGACTCGGAGCCCGAAAGTACTCGCAGAATCCATCTCCCCAACCTCTTCAACTTCCGTGACGTCACGGTGACCAGTCATGACGCAGGCATTTCCTGCCGTCAGACTTTTGAGACTCTGTCTCACCCCCCACGGTTCAGGTTGTCGCAACGCGACCAATCAACACTCAGGAAAGTCGTACTGCCGGATTCATCGGAACTCCGTCCCGAGGAAAATCCCCCAGAGGGCAAAAACCACAAAATTTTCAGGAAAAAAATCGTCGGGCCCTCAGTTGGCCTCGGGCTCAACTTTTAGGGTCAGAAACTCCCTCCCCCGTACTTCCAGCATAATTGCGAAATAAATTTCTCAATTATCCACACAAGTACTTCCCGGGGAGGAGATATTTCTGTGACAGTGGCGGTGCTTATAAGCACCAATTTTCAACAACAAACTTTTGAGTACTTCCAAGGAGGTGGTCGGTGCTTCCCAGCTGGAATCTGGGGAGCTGAAGAGTCAGCCCAAACTGCAGGGGCTCATGCCGACCTGCAAGTTCCTTTACCCAACCGGCTGGTGCTTCTGCTCCCAAATGCCACACAGGCAGGCCGGCACAACCCTGTGTTCCTCCCACACCTTGGTACACAATCTCACAATCCTACTGCAGGCAAGCCTGAGTGGCAGCTCCAGCCTCCACACCTTCTCTCTGACTACCACATTCTCCGAGCCTGACCGGCCCTTCTTTCCAACCATCCCCTCACATTCTGACATTAACACAAGTCCTCCCCTTCATAGGCACGTCCCACAAATCAAGTCTCTCTCTCAAACCAACTGCACCATCCAGCGAAACAAGCATCGATTCACCCCACTGCTGCAACACAGAATTCTAATAACAATATGCACTACACCCCGCAATCAAGCACTTTTACCCGGACAATTGCACCATCAACTAGGCAAGCAATCAAAGCACATCGAAAGTTCACAAACATATTTTCAAGTTAATAGAACAATCTTTTTATAAATTCAAAGAGTAAAGTGATATTTCACCAATACCAAACCAGACTTACTGTCCACTTTCTCATACAATCAACTTTTGGACTACCTTTCTAAAGGTCCAAGAAACAAACTGTGTCCACAAAGTACTTTTCATCGAACTATTTTCTCATTAGTGCTCATCTACACTTCACGTGCCCGTCATCCCGGTTGCACATCATCTTACTGCCGTCGTCCCGGCTACCCGTGTCTTCATCCTCACTTCTCGTAGCTCGCTTGCCCGTGCTCGGGCGACTTGCAGCCCCTGCAAACGTGAATAAAGCCGCAGTCTTTTCCCTTCTTGCATCCTTCCTTTTTTTGAAAGAAATCACAAATCCCGTCCTTCTTTCCTTTTTCTACTCCTTTGTGTCCTTTGTCCCGGGTCCTCTCCTCGAGTAAACTCTGCGCCTCTCGTTGCGCCGGTACATACTCGTACTGGAATCTGTGTCCCAGTCTAATCGGATCCCACGAATCCAACCTCCCATCCTCAATATCGCTCCTAACCTGCGCGTCAAAGTCATACACTTCCGTCCAACTGTGCCTGTCTGCCAGTTTCATTATCCACGCAACATACTGCCTGAACTGCGCGCGTTCCTTTTTCGTTTCCAGCATCTCCAACATCTCCATATTCTGCTCTAAGAACTGATCCTTCGTCAAACGCGGAATCGAAACTGACTTCATCTCTCCTGTCGCCGGGTCCGCAACTACAGTTTTCCTAAGCTTCGCGCTCGGACGCTCCCTCAACCGAAACACCGATAGGCCTCCTTTTTCTGCTGCCGGCGCGTACCCCGGAATTATTGACGCCAGGTACGCGTCCATCCTGCGTTTGAGCTCCGCGTCCTTCGCGAGCCCATCCGGCGCAACACCTGCTGCAAATTTACCTTTTTTGTTTTTCAGTTTTTGCGCAACCGCTTCTTCCTCCGTCTCGGCGAAAAACTCCTCGCCTGGTGCCTCTTCCTCATTCTCCTCGTCCTCATCATCGTCCTCCCGCGCCTGCTTGTCGCTGGTACGGTTCTCCGACGCCGACTGCTGCGGCACCTCCGGGATCTTGAAGTGCAGTCTCGTAACCAGCACTTCAACGCATTGCTCTGCTGCCTCCACCAGCGCTGCTACGAAAGCTGTTTTGTCCCTCCCCGACGGTTTCAAGGTCGCCTTCTCCGTCACTTCATCTTGCCCGTCCCGTACCGCGGGCGTAAACACGCCGGACGCCAGTCCGAAATTCAGAATCTCCACCGCGCTCTCCAGCTTTGCTGCCTCAAAGAAACGAATACACCGATCCAAAGCAGGTGCTACGGCGTCACACTTCCTGTCCGCGTTGGTCGCCATCGCCAGCATCCGCGTTACCGCACGCAAGTCCGTGTACGTGGCCTTGCACTCCTCCGATCCTCCGTTCATTGCTTCGTTCACTGCTGCCATCGCTGCGTTACTTACGAAAATTCTACGAGAACTTGTTTAAAAATTTCAAACTTTTTTAGTTGGTAGACTCGGAGCCCGAAAGTACTCGCAGAATGTGTGTCGCAGACAAGATCGAACAAGACAGTCTTGTCTTGAATCCGACAAGACCGATCTTCCGGATCAGCTTCTTCATCTCCCCCACGAACACTCCGTGTGTCATGGGCACAGTCCTGCCCCTTGACTTCCACAGGAAAGCCGGGCTCTCCGGCTCTGCCGGGGTTAGCTCAAAACACTTGGCTAAGGCCCGTTTCGGGCACAACATTCCTCTTGTGGCCCTCATGGCCACTTTGTGTGTCCTTTCCTCAAATTGGATCACTTTCGAGAACACTAGTGTCACCCACACTGTCGCATTCCTCATCTCAAAGTCCTTTCTTTTAAGGACCCGCCTAACATTAAAGGCATCCACTTTTCCAACACAGACATTGTCTTTTCGAAGCAAGCACAACACAGTAGTCAACATTGCTGCCCACAAAGTCACCATGTTACAGTCATCAAAATCCATTACTTGATACATTCTTGCAAGTATATACAATGTAATTGCTAGCTTCTGTTCTACTTCATCTCCCAGCAGCCTCTTCAGTCCTCTCATAGTCTGAGCTACTTGGAATCTGTGGCTAACAGGCACCCACTCATACTTCGCCTCTAGGTGCAATCTTCTCACACCGGCTGTATAGCTCTTCAAGGTGGAAACTTTACAAGTCTGTGACTGAAACACATAAAACATCGCTAGATCCTCATCTGACACCGGTACCACCGGTCCTTCTCCGAACGCTAGCATAAATCTGACAAAGGCTCTCTGGCCGGTCGTGTGGTTCTTCTTTGTGTTCTCCGAATCAGCAACACTCAGGATGAAGTTCCACCTGGCTCTCAGCCATTCCTTGGGCTTTGCATACTCTGCATTGCCCCTCTTCCCCCCTCCATGGTCAGTCACACACCAATTCTCTTCCATGCCTTCCCCTTCGGGGCTGTCACTGGGCTGGCTACCAGCACCACTGGCCACCTCGTGGGGCCACAGTCCTTTCTCAATCCCCTAACCCCATTCGGTGAGGTGAACACATCTGTGTCTACTGGGATGTACTCAAGGATAACAAACAACCCAGCCTCAATGGTTGGCACCACAAGCTCCAGCCAGAATCTCTCAGTTGGCCAGAAGGGTAGCACAAACACTGCAGAGGTTGTGTTGGGCGCTGCTCGCTTCTCCCTGAGGAAATGGGTCAGAATTTCCCACAGCAAGGAGAAGGGTGGGTTGCAGTACACATTCAGCCCCCTCCACTGTTTCATCAAACAAGAGTCCTCCTTGGACCACCAACGGAAACACCGGGAGTTCGCTCCCACTTCATCACAGCATGCATCCACTGCAAAGGGCCCGAGCGGCCTAATTTTGTCCCACAACCATTCCTGCACCATCCAGTCATCCAGGTCCCTCGGGGCCTCTCTCCTCGACCACCCCTTCAGCAGGTCCTGAAACCTTCCCATCTGACTCCTACTCAGAGCATCAGCCAAGTCATTTGCCTTTGTAGAAATCCTTTTCATCACCAGCCTCACATCATGTCTGATAGTCAGCAACAAAATCTCCTTTAGCAAAGGAATGAAAGTTGCCTTCCCCCACAGGTTCCTTGTCATCAATCTGGCTGCTTCATTGTCACTCCACATGACAACTTTACACCCTCTCAACAGGTGTCCCCACTTCCTCAGGGCCCCGAAAATCACGAACAGCTCCAAATAATTGATGTGGCTCGAGGCCACATCTCTGAAGGGGCTAAAAGGTTGCACCTTCCATTGCCTCACCTACTCCCATTTCACGGCGAACCATCTTCCCCCGAAGAAACCACCCATTCCTCCGTCCACTGCTTCTTCCCCAGCAGCATCCACTGCAAAGAAGTCTCTCACCACTGGCCTTCGGTTCAGTACCACCGCCTGACCATTGTACTCCTCCAAAATTTTGGCCAACCACATCAAGTCCCGGCTGAGGTCCCTCGGTACCGTGTCATAGAACCTCCTCATCTTGCCAGCCCTCCCGATAAAGTCATACCCGGACCTCAGAAACATCTTGGCCCCGTACACTACCCGTGCACAAAACATCAACTGGCCCACCAATCTCTGCACCTCCTTTACTCTCACTGTCTTCAGCACTGCCATCTCTCTGCAGGCTAAGGCCACCTTCTGGACTCGGCTCTCCTCCACACTCATCGTCACAATCCCCAGTCCTGAGTGGTTGGACTGCAGCCTAATTCCTAAGAAGACCAAATCCTGCCTAGGTGACTCCACCTTCTCCGGGGCCACCTCAAATCCCAAATACTCAACAAGCTCCAGCAGCATCTCAAAACCCCGCTGACAATCCTCTTCCGAGTCAGCCACCAAAATAAAGTCATCCAAGTACACCACAATCCCCGGGAAACCTCTCTGCTGCATCATCAATTTCACCAGTTGAGTTATGTCGTGAAAGAGCCCCGGGGCAGCTTTGACCCCGAACGGAAACCTCGTGTCAATCCTCAGCACTCCTCCGAACTCACTCGCCAAGAACCTCCACGGTGGCGTAGCAATCCCCACAAATCTGTACGCACTTTTCAAGTCAATCTTGGCCATAAAACTGTATGGCTGCAACAGACCAAAGGCTTCCTCCACAGACTGAAACCTCCTCTTGTCAATCTCACAATTGTCGTTCACTGACAGTCCTACAGGTCTAGACAGGTCGTGCACAATCCTCTCTTTCACCTTTCCATCCACAACTCTCAGTACAATCCCAAGAGCAGACACACCGGGCACACTTTCAACATCTGTGCGCACCATCCTTCCCGCTGCCTCTTCCTCTTGCAGCTTCATCTCGACCTTCTCCTCGTGCTCCGGTGGCACATAATTCTCCACTCGGAAGAACTCCTCTGGCTCAGCCTGCTGCCACGAGAAACCCGTAGCAATCCCCCGAACCACTGCTTCCGCGCCCGGCAACCCCCAGGCTGCCTGCGCCCATCTGTCCGCCCGCAGCGTAAGTGGCGACACCACCGCGCCCACCGCCTCCACATCCTGCAGGTACTGGCGGTGGTCTGCCTCCGGCACGCCGTATGACGCCAGCGATACTCCCACCGCGGTGAACAACGCCAAAAACTTCGCTGTCCAGGTCCTCTCCGGCTTGCGCGCCTTCTTCCGCGCTGCCTCCTCCTTTCCTCCTGCCGGTTCCCGCAGTACAGGCGAAACCGGCTCCCGTACCTCCTCCCGTCCCTCCTCTTCCACTGCTAGTCATTTTTCGCATTCCGACGCCCCGTGCGCTGCCGACTTACACTTGCGGCACGCGTGGATAAATCCACAATCCTTCCCTTTCTTACACCCGCGCGCGAGTTGAAAGAAGTCACACACCGCGTCCTTCCGGTCACCTTTACCTTTTCCACCTTTGTCCCGGGTGTCACGAGTACCCTTCCCTCGGCTGCCCTTGTCGTCGAGAAGACGCCGGCTCGCCTCCCCCAGGGTCTCCAGAAACTGGTACTGGAAACGGAAACCCAACTGTATTGGGTCCCACGACACAATCCTACCCGCAATCATGTCATCCCGAACCTGCGTGTCAAAATCATACAGGTCCGACCACGCATACCTGTTGTCCAGGCTCACAATCCAAGAAACATAGTTCAAAAAGTGCTCCCGCTCCGACTCAGGCTCAATCTTTTCTACCATCTTCATGTTTTGCGCCAAGAACTGCGCTTTGGTCAGACGCGGAACCGACACCGACCTCATCTCTCCCGAAACTGGGTCAGCAACAATCTGCTTCCTCAGCTTCGCGCAAGGCGCCTCCCTCAGAGCGAGGAACGAGCTTTCACCTTTTCCGGTTGCGGGCACATAGCCCGCCACCTTCTGCATCAGGAACGCGTCCATCCGTCGCTTCAGGTCCTCGTCCCGCGCCAGATCATCCGGCGAGATACCTGCACCTTTCTTACCTCGCTTGGTCCTCTCCGCCGTCGCAACCTCTTCCCCCTCCTCAAACACAGTGTCATCCGCTTCCTCCTCCTCTTCATTCTCACTTTCGTCCTCCCGCGCCCGCTTGTCGCCGGAACGGTGCCCTGACGCCGACTGCTGCGGTACCTCCGGGAGCTTGAACTTCAATCGCGTCACCAACACCTCCACGCATTGCTCTGCTGCCTCCCCCAGCGCTGCTACGAAAGCCGGTCTGTCCCTCGCCGGAGGCTTCAAGATCGCCTTCTCTGTCACCTTACCTTGCCCGTCTCGCACCGCGGGCGTAAAAACGCCGGACGCCAGCCCGAAGTTCAGAACCTCCACTGCGCTCTCCAGCTCCGCCTCCTCAAAGAAACGCATACACCGATCTAAAGCTGGTGCTACGGCGTCACACTTCTTCTCCGCATTATTCGCCATTGCCAGCATCCGTGTCACTGCGCGCAGGTCTGTGTACGCAGTGTCGCACTTCTCCGATCCCACGTTCGTTGTTTCATTCGCTGCTGCCATTGCTGCTTAACGCTTAAAATATTCCACGAGAACTTTTTCGAAAATTTTCAAAAACTTTTTGAATTGGTAGACTCGGAGCCCGAAGTTCTCGCAGAATGAAGTGAAGTGAACTGTCGCAGCTTATTTCAAAAGCTCCGAAAGTCTCTTCATCTTCACGGGCTCCGCCCAAGCGACACAAGCCTTGCAAACTGAACATCTGTGCCGCATGCTCCGCATGAACACAGATGTCGCTCAACCAATCAGAAAGCACCTCTGTGTTCCGGCTCTACCTGAACACAGATCTGACTCGACTGTCACGGTTCCCCCGTGACCCCGTAACCAATCAGAACACAGAGAAGTCGACCCCGCGGATTGCTCGGCTCTGCCTTGAGAAATCCTCGGGAGAAAATCCGCAAAACATTCACATGTCCTCGTCGAGCCTCGGGCTCATTTTTTGCAAGCAGAAATTTTCTCCCCCGTACTTCCAAAATAATTTAGAAATAAATTTCTCAATTATTTACACGGGTAGCGCGCACCGATGGCTGGGAAGGGGCTGCAGCGCTGGGGTAGCGCGCACCGATGGCTGAGAAGGGGCTGCAGCGCTGGGGTAGCGCGCAGCGATGGCTGAGAAGGGGCTGCAGCGCTGGGGTAGCGCGCAGCGATGGCTGAGAAGGGGCTGCAGCGCTGGGGTAGCGCGCAGCGATGGCTGGGAAGGGGCTGCAGCGCTGGGGTAGCGCGCACCGATGGCCGAGAAGGGGCTGCAGCGCTGGGGTAGCGCGCAGCGATGGCTGAGAAGGGGCTGCAGCGCTGGGGTAGCGCGCACCGATGGCTGGGAAGGGGCTGCAGCGCTGGGGTAGCGCGCACCGATGGCTGGGAAGGGGCTGCAGCGCTGGGGTAGCGCGCACCGATGGCCGAGAAGGGGCTGCAGCGCTGGGGTAGCGCGCACCAATGGCTGGGAAGGGGCTGCAGCGCTGGGGTAGCGCGCACCGATGGCTGGGAAGCTGGGCCGTGAGCGCTGGGCATGCGACCGATGGCCAGGAAGGGCTGCAGCGCTAGTAGCGCGCAGCGATGGCTGAGAAGGCTGCAGCGCTGGGGGTAGCGCGCAGCGACGGCTGGGAAGGGCTGCAGCGCTGGGGTAGCGAACCGATAACTGGGAAGGGGGCGCAGCTGGGGCAGCGCGCACCGATGGCTGAAGGCTGCAGCGCTGGGGGTAGCGCGCAGCGATGGCTGGGCAAGGCTGCAGCGCTGGGGTAGCTGACCGATGGCCGAGAAGGCCGCAGCGCCCGGGTAGCGCGCACCGATGGCTGAGAAGGGCTGCAGCCTGGGGTAGCACGCAGCTTACGGTTAAGGCTGCAGCTGGGGTAGCGCGCAGCGATGGCTGGGAAGGCTGCAGCTGTGGGTAGCGCGCAGCCGATGGCTGAGTAGCTGGGCTCGCAGCGCTGGGGTACGCTAATCGATGGCTGAGAAGGAGCCGCAGCGCCGGGGTAGAAGCGACCGATGTATTGGAAGGGGCTGCAGCGCTGGGGTAGCGCGCACCGATGGCTGGGAAGGCTGCAGCGCTGGGGTAGTGCTGCTAATCACTGGTCGAGAAGGGGCTGGGGTGGGGCGCCGTGACCGCATGGTTGAGAAGGGGCTGCAGCGCTGAGTAGCTGCAGCCATGGTTGAAGGCTGCACACAAGTAGTGCTGACCGATGGTCGGGAAGGCTGCAGCGCTGGGGTAGCACCAATGGTTGAGAAGCTGGCTGCAGCGCTGGGCAGCGCAGCGATGGCTGGGAAGGCCGCAGCGCTGGGGTAGCGCGCACCGCATGGCTGGGAAGGCTGCAGCGCTGGGGTAGCGCGCACCGATGGCTGAGCGGCTGCAGCGCTTGGGTAGCGCGCAGCGATGGCTGAGAAGGAAGCAGCGCCTGGGGCAGCGCAGAGCCATTGCTGGGAAAGGCCAGCAGCGCCGGGTAGCGCGCACCGATGGCTGGGAAGGGGCTGCAGCGCTGGGGTAGCGCGCACCAATGGCTGGGAAGGGGCTGCAGCGCTGGGGTAGCGCGCACCGATGGCTGAGAAGGGGCTGCAGCGCTGGGGTAGCGCGCAGCGATGGCTGAGAAGGGGCTGCAGCGCTGGGGTAGCGCGCACCGATGGCTGGGAAGGGGCTGCAGCGCTGGGGTAGCGCGCAGCGATGGCTGGGAAGGGGCTGCAGCGCTGGGGTAGCGCGCAGCGATGGCTGAGAAGGGGCTGCAGCGCTGGGGTAACGCGCACAGATGGCAAGGTCATGGAAGGCCCCTCCTAGCTCTGCCGATGTAATATTGCATCTGAACCCTCTCGGACCCGGGTAGACCCCCCTCTGGATCTCCGGAGCTCTGCTATGCGGCACCCCCTTCACAAACCACCTTCTACCCGAGCCCCCCCACTTCACTCTAGGGGGGGCCGGCTACTGAGCGACCTCGCCTGGACGACACTTCAGATCTGTAGCGCGCCCTTCTGGTCAAACCCCTGCTGCAGATAACACGTAAGACACCTTCGACCGAACCCCCTTTGGAATTGACCCCCCTGCTGCAAGATGCCTTATTCCCTGTGGGGACCATCTCCATTCACAGCCACTGCCCCAGACTGTGCAGGACCGCCCCCCACCACATTGCACGCGGCGTGGCAGACGTGGCGGAGCCGGGAGGCTTCGAGGCGTACCCCTGAATCAGGGACCGGGTCCATGCCGTGCAGCACGCCGCTCGTGCCGTTGGGCCCCGAGAATCGCAGATTGCTGCAGATGTGCTGGTAATCCGCGTTGCGCTTCGCGACCGCCCCCTGCGCGCCACGTGGCCCTCTCTCTAGGTGAGCCTCCCGGCCAAGGGGCACCCCGCAGCAGACGGAGCGCTGACGGGGAGCATGCGCGAGGGGTGCGAGCGGGGGGGAACCCAGCCAACCTGATGGGCCGCGAAGTGGCTGCACACGATGCACACCATCCGACGGAACATCATGAAGCGCATCGCCACCGCGCCCTGCGCACCTCCACTCCGCACCGCCCCGCCCCGGCCACACACCGTCCCTCCCCCAAGTCGGATCAGCTACCCGGGACCCTGAGCGGAGCATCGCCTCGGGGTGCCTCTGGGTCAAGCTGCAGTGCTCTGCATGCGGAGAGTGGGGGAGAGCACATCGACTGCACCGCGACCCAATACAGCATCCTCGTCTCCGGCCGAGATCGGCGGGCACATTGCTCTGGCCGTCGTGATGCACGTCCACGCGCTCCCCCAGCGCCGGCTGAGGCGATGCGCAGGCGCGCCACGTGCCATTTCGAATACGTCTTCCTTGGCAGCCCCAAGTTCAGAAAGAACGTCGTTGCACATCAACGTCTCTTTTGCCCAGCGAAGGAGATCTTTGCTTTTCCTAGGAGCGCGCGCGTGGCATCCGGGTGGCGGCACCTAGACAGGCACTCATGGAGCACCTCAAGTTGCAGTGCTCAGACCCTCACCGCAGCTCGCGCACACCATGCCCGCACACCATCGCTCCACCATCGCGCACACCGTGCAAGAGGCGCGGCATGTGGCGCGTGGCGCAGAGGGCATTGCGGACCGCGCTTCAGTTCCTTGTCTAAGGCGGGGGGGAGGGAGGGGCCGAGAGCGCGTGCCTTGTTCCCGCCCACACCCAGCAGGCCGCACGCCACGGAGCTGGTCTGTGGCTCGGAGATGTGAGGCATGAGACGGCGGCGCGCGAACACCGCGACGAGCATGCCGGACATTTGCCTCAGGCCCACCTGCCAGCGCCACACGACAGGGGCGGGGAGAGCCAGGGGAGTTGACTGATGGCGAAGGCACACGTGGCACGTGAACACGAGGGATGCCAACCATAGTATAGCAGACCGCGTGGCATTGAATGGGGCTTGCGTCTCCAACCCATCAGCATCTGTGTCTACAAGCCTGGCCTTGAACCCTACACAGCGCCTTTCAGCACGCGTTACACTGCCGGGACCGGCCTCCGGCATGAGCGCTGCGCTGAGAACCCTAAATATGGGCGCTGCGTTGAGAACCCTAAATATGGGCGCTGCGCTGAGAACCCTAAATATGGGCGCTGCGCTGGGAACCCTAAATATGGGCGCTGCGCTGGGAACCCTAAATATGGGCGCTGCGCTGAGAACCCTAAATTTGGGCGCTGCGTTGAGAACCCACCTTCTCCCATCCAAACTGGCTGGAGGACATCCCGCCGCAGGACTCGTCGAGGACTTCCCACAACGCCGTCTGCCACCACACCGCGTTCTCGTTGCCTTTCTCGAGCTGCTTCCTCGCGAACATCTCCTTCGACGCAGCGGACACCAGCGAGCTCCCTCCCATCTCCACCTCCTGCGTACCCCCCCGAGTCGCGCACCCCTCCTGCAGGGGTCAGGCCAAGTGTGCACTCGTTTTCGGCAGCGGCGCGGATTGACTATCCGTAATGCACACCCAAATCCACGATCCCCTGCTTGCGCTTCAATTGGAGGAATATCCGTAATGCACACCCAAATCCACGATCCCTGCTTGCGCTTCGATTGGAGGAATATCCGTAATGCACCCCCAAATCCACGATCCCCCGCTTGCGCTTCGATTGGAGGAATATCCGTAATGCACCCCCAAATCCACGATCCCCCGCTTGCGCTTCGATTGGAGGGCCACGGACTTATAGTGGCTCCACATGGGAACCCGCGTCTCCTGCTTCAGTCGAGAGCGAGTGCCACATGCCGCGCCATTGCACACAAGTACAAATAGCCACGAGCCGTCACGGCGATTCAGCTTTACCCTTCTGCTCCTGACAAGCGGCGACTTCATGGGGACCTCGCACTCCGTGAGGCGCATGCTGCAGAACCGTGAGGCACATGCTGCAGAACCGTGAGGCACATGCTGCAGAACCGTGAGGCGCATGCTGCAGAACTGTGAGGCGCATGCTGCAGAATCGTGAGGCACATGCTGCAGAACCGTGGTGAGCAACTGGACCTTCGCTGCAAGTCATCTTGTGTGCAGCGAGGCAGCCGCAATGCTTGCCAAGGGGGACCAGTCGCACGACGAGACCATAGACCATCAGAACTTCCTGGTCTGATTTCTTACCTCTCCCAACACCGGCAACCTGAGAGCCGAAGTTGGTGTGACCCCCTCCTGCAGTTGAGGCACAGGGCTAGCAGCTCCAGAAGGTGCGGGAGATGCAGCGGCAGCAGCAACAATAGCTTCAACAGCAGCGGCAGCAGCAACAGCAGCGCTAACATCGGGCACCACAATGGAGTCGTGGGGCCAATCACCTGCAGCCCAATGGCCACGAGGTCTGCCCGCACTGCGGTGTCGCTGAGCCAGGCGCGCAGAGCACTTCCGAAAGGACGTGCTTCCCCGACGTTCCACGTGCCGCACAGCACCCGCACCTGCGACCTCCCCTCCAGCTCCGCCGAGAACTCCCTCCTCTCAACACCATCACCCTCTCAGCGCAGCCGCCATTCCTGCATCGCGAGGCTCCTCCGCTCACCATCAAAGGACGGAGGGCCCGCCTCACTGGTCACGGGGCATGACCGGTGCGTGTGCCCGCCTCACTGGTCACGGGGCATGACCGGTGCGTGTGCCAGCAAAGGACGGAGGGCCCGCCTCACTGGTCACGGGGCATGACCGGTGACGGAGGGCCTGCCTCACTGGTCACGGGGCATGACCGGTGCGTGTGCCCGCCTCACTGGTCACGGGGCATGACCGGTGCGTGTGCCCGCCTCACTGGTCACGGGGCATGACCGGTGCGTGTGACCGCCTCACTGGTCACGGGGCATGACCGGCGCGTGTGCCCGCCTCACTGGTCATGGGGCATGACCGGCGCGTGTGCCCGCCTCACTGGTCACGGGGCATGACCGACGCGTGTGCACTCTGAAGCAACCTCGATTGTGAGCGCGGCGCAAGCCACCGCACCGCCGCGCGGCAGCTCCAGCGCGGCAAGTGTCCCACTGCTGAGGATGTGCGGTTGGGATCGCGCCTTTTCTGTGCTGCAGAACTCGGACCACGAGTTGCTCAGGGCTCGGAACACGAGCTCGTCCTGGTCGCCAGGTGCCATGGGGTTCCAGCTTCTGCCGCAACCCGCGCCATCACCTCTGAGACCTCCGCATGCGCCGCCCTCAGTTTGCGCAGATCCAAGCGCGTCCCAGCTGCGCCGCCGATGATGCAAGGCAGGCGGAGGCTCTGCCGGTCACTCTTCGAGGGGCCATGGAAAGTATGCGCCCATTTCTGAGGCGCAGACGGGAGTGGGAGAATGAGTTGCAGGCGAACGGCAAAGCAGGATCTCGTGGAGGCCCGTGGCGGCAGGTGCACGCGTCTGGAAGGCAAGCCCCTGGGTGGCCAATGAGAGGAGTCCGGGCGGTTTCAAGACGAGCAGACCGATCAATGACGGGGCTGTGGACGATTCAGAAAGTGCGTCAAGGCTTCAGCCCGGAGGGAGGGGGCCGGGGACCCCGAGGAAGCGATCGTTCAGCCCGGAAGGAGGGGGGGCAGGGGACCCTGAGGAAGCGATCGTTCAGCCCCGGAGGGAGGGGGCAGGGACCCCGAGCGATCGTTCAGCCCGGAGGAGGGGGCAGGGGACCCCGAGGAAGCGATCGTTCAGCCCGGAGGGCGGGGGGCAGGGGACCCCGAGGAAGCGATCGTTCAGCCCGGAGGGAGGGGGGCAGGGGACCCGAGGAAGCGATGGCGCACCGAATGCTGCCATCCTGGGCGAGGGTGCACACGCGTCCGCCGCACACAGTGATGCCGCGCACAGGGGTGTTGTGCGCACACCACTGGCCAATCAACCGTACCTCGGCCATCACCGGCCGGTCCATCGACCCAGTCAGCACGCACACGCGCCCATCGTCCAGGCCGGCCCACATCCGCAGCCCCACCATCCCCAAGCTCCGCACCTCCACACTCCCTGCCCCACTGCTGCCACCTCCATCTGCTGCGCCCCCCACAAGCCCTCCCCCAAAAGCATGCTTACAACACTCGGTGTGCACACGCGTGCATCGCGCAGTCCACGCATAGGTCAGCTGGCAGGTGGGAGCACGAGCACGCGGACGGGTGGAACAGGAGATGGAGGACTAGAGAGATGGGAGCGAGAGGGGATGCGCGAGGCAGCCGCAGAGGGTGGGGAGCGGGGAGTGAAGGGGGTACGGGGCAAGGGCACCTGTGCTGATTGGCGGCAAAGTGATCTCCTGTAGCTTGAGTCCCTCGTGGGTGTACCTGAACAAACCACCAAGACGAGCCTGAATGGCCAGGCGCTCCCGGGGCCCCTCCTCCGCTGCTGCCCCCTCCAAGGAAGACCTGGAGGGACCGACCAGTCAATTCGGCCGTTCTCGGCCGCGATCCACATGGTGGTGTCGGCGGCGGCGGCCATGCAGCGGACATGCAGCTTGACCAGGATGTGCGTGTCCACGCTCTTCTTCACCGTGGATGCGGTGCTCTTCATCGTGTGGTTCATGCTCTTCACCGTGTCCTTCGTCATATCGTACGTCATGTTCCCGATGACCTGAGCCAATCCGTCCCCCCCCTCCCCACCCCATCCCCAGCTTCTGCGCAACAGCCGTTGGAACTTGCAAACGCCACCTCCGCCACCTTTATGACACCACCTCCCCACCATCCACATGCTCCGCCCAGCACAGCACTAGTGTGCACGTGCCCCTTGCCCCGTTTGCAAGCTCACCTTGGTGCCCTTATATGCCGCCTTTGCCCCCTTGAAGCTAGCATTTAGCAGCCCAGTGCTGGCCTTCTGCAGCAGAGTGCAGCCCCCCCCTTCTTCTTTTTCCCAGAAGAGTCCTCCGGCGGCCCCACCACTTCCTCCTCCTCCTCCAGCTCACAAATGGCGTCGTGAACCTCCTCTCCTCGCGCGCTCGGATTGTGGAAGCTGCTGCCTTGCCGTGTCTGGGTCCGCATCAGCGATGTTGAGCTCTCCATCCTGCTTCCCGTCCCCCTCCCAAGACTGAGGGAGGCCGGCGACAGCTGGAAGTGAGAGCGGGATCAAGGGCTGGAGCCTGTACGATCTCTTCTCCGCAGCTGGAAGTGAGAGCGGGATCAAGGGCTGGAGCCTGTACGATCTCTTCTCCGCAGCTGGAAGTGAGAGCGGGATCAAGGGCTGGAGCCTGTACGATCTCTTCTCCGCAGCTGGAAGTGAGAGCGGGATCAAGGGCTGGAGCCTGTACGATCTCTTCTCCGCAGCTGGAAGTGAGAGCGGGATCAAGGGCTGGAGCCTGTACGATCTCTTCTCCGCAGCTGGCGGGAAGTTGCAGCGGGAGAAGGTGATAGGCAGGTGGGAGTGCTCTGGTTCATGAGTTTGTTCAAATTGGAGTGCAACAGAATTTTTGTGGTTTCAGACTTTTAGAATCCGTGACTCCTGCTGCAGTAGAGCCGAATGACACATGTAGCTCCGTGACACAAACAGGATGTACAAGTAGCCACGAAGCGACACGCCTGTTCAGCTCTGTTCCTTTTGCTCTTGCAAACAGGAACTTCACGGGTACCTACGGTACTCTGTGAGGCACACTGCAAATCTGATTTTGAAATTTTCTTCACCTGTTTCACCGGTAAAACAGTAGAGTAGGTAGTGACTAGACCACTTGGTTGTACGACGGCGATCGAACGACGACAGGAGATCTGACAGAGAAGTCGCGGGGACGGCGTTACGACTTCAAACGACGGCTTCACATCGGTTAAGGCAGTACGATTGACTTCACTGTTACTCCTTTGAGGGAGAGAGAATGGCTGGATCTTCGAAGGGCAAGTCTGCAGAGGAATTCCCTCCCCTCCCGGGGAAGCCAGACATCGGGCAGGCTTCCCCTTCCCCGGCAGCACCGTCCACTCAGGACGTGCTGATGCAACAAATTCTGACAATGCAAAAGCAGCAAGGGGAGCTGCTTGAGATGCAGAGGCAGCAGGCAGAGGAGCATCGACTGCTGCGTAATGAGCTTCAACGTCAAGCACAGATCAACGTTGAGTTGGAGGCGAAGGTGGCAGCGAAGCCTGGGACTTCTGACCCGGACTCCGCAACCAAGACCGCCGAGCAACTTCTGGAGAGAAGGAGGAAGCTGGAGTACGTGCCAGCAGCCTCGATCAACCCGTTCCCACCGCGGCCGGCTACATTGACATCGAGGATGCCGCAGTTGTACGACCTGCACGGCAGCAAGACGTACGACGCGCTCTCCAAGAAGTCCAACTCTTCGATGAAGTACGAGTGCATGGTTCTGGCTCCAGCGCTGTCTTATTTGCACGACGTGGTGGACGAGTGCAACAAGACGTTGGACGTGAACGAGGACTCCGGATTGACGCAGAGAGAGTGGCAGAAACGTTTCCACGCGGTTACCAACTCGGTGCACGGCGTGTACGCGTTGCTGTGCAACCGTTGGACGATGCTGGAACTGCGCGGGCAGCTGGAGCAGGAGCCTGGTTCTTCACAACGGGGAGGATCGGACGCTCTACGCGCAAAGCTGCAGTTCGTGGAGGACAGGGTCTACCAGGCAGCAGACGGCGTGGTGGCAGATGAGGTGTTGCAGCAGTGGCTGAACGACTTCGACAAGAACCGCGGCAGGGCGATGCTGAACCTTACGCCGAAAAATGCAGCGAACGCGGAAACGCGGGTTGTGAAAGATCCACGGGACCGGGACCGCTGGAAGGAGCGTAAGAAGAACGAGGAGAAGGACGGTAAGAAGCCTACCGACAAAGGCGGCAAGGGCCGGGGCGGAAAGCCCGCGGCCGATGTGTGATGTGCGTGCCGCCACCCCGTCCAGCGCAACAGCCCTCTCCGGGCGCTGGGCGGGGGAAACTCACCGTGCAACAGCAGGTGAGACAGCGGAGGGGAGCATGGCGCGCGGCGGGCGCCAGTTCCGAGGTGATGCAATGGATTACTCACGGGGTGAAGTTGAGGTGGAAGCGCAAGCCTCCGCCTCCGTTCGACCACGGGGTGTCACTGAGGGATGCTACGCGGCAGCAGCAGGTGTGGCTGGACGCGGAGAAGGAGAGGCTGCTGGAGAACGGTGCCTGGACGAGAGCGACGAGAAGATCTCACGTTTCTCGCGCTTTTTTTAGTGCCAAAACCGGGTACGAACAAATGGAGACTGGTGGTGGACTTCCGATGGCTGAACCAGTGGTGTGTGAAGAATCGTGTGAAGATGGAGACGCTAAAGAAACTAAGGAGACTGGCGAAACCGGGCGACTGGTGCTTCAGCTTCGACCTCCAGGACGGTTTTCATGCGCTGGGGATCCACCCGGACTTTCAGAAATTCATGCAGTTCGACCTGCAAGGGGACCTGCTTCAATGTTCAGCGATGCCGTTCGGATGGAGCGACGCTCCGAGAGTGTTCTGCAAGTTCGTACGCGTGATGGTGGAGGCTTTACGTTCTCCACAGGCAGCGGAGGATCGCAGAGAAATCAAGAGACTGCGGGACGGTTCCGCAGTACGACAGCGATGGTCAGTCCGTCGCAGGACCGGTGGTGCTGGCGGGGACGCGAACCGTCACAGCGGAATGCGAGTACTACCGTACATGGACGATTTTCTGGTGCTGGTCGACTCTCAGCGAGAAGGCTTTCTGCGTCGAGAAAAAGTTCAGCTGGTGCTTCATCGACTTGGCCTACGGCGGAACGAGAAGAAGGGCCAATGGGAGCCTACGCAGGTGGTGGAGCACCTCGGGCTGGAGGTGGACCTGAAGCTGGGACAATTCCGTGTAACAGAACGACGGATACACAAAATCCACACCAAGGCGAAGGAGATCCTGTGCGACGCAGCGAGAAATCGGAGGTGGATTCCTGCCAGGAGACTGGCTTCCTTCACGGGACTCTGCCAATCCGTGTACTTAGCAGTGCCAGCGGCGCGGCTCTACCTACGGGAGCTCTACTTCGTGCTGGCAGAGAAACGCAGCTGGGGAGCGAAGGTAAAAATCTCGCGTTCAGCTCGGGGGGACTTGGAGTGGTGGTCCAGGCTGCCTGTGATGAGCAGGTGGAACGGGCGCAAGATCTGGAGATCCCCGACGAGAGCGAAGGTGCACACGGACTCTTCGATGACAGCTTGGGGAGGAGTGCTGAACCTGAAGTTCCCCGCGCGAGGTTTCTGGCCAGACGAGATGCGCAGCTGGCACATTACACACCTGGAGCTGGAGGCCGTGTACAAGACCGTACAGGCGTTCCTGCAGGAGCTGGAGGGCAAGGTCGTACGGCTCTACTGCGACAACCAGGCGGTGGTGGCGATGCTGTCACACTTCACCTCCAGGAACCCGGACCTGATGAGGAGAATGAGGAGACTCTGGCTGCTACTGGATCTGCACGACATCGAGTTGCAGGCTCGGTACATCCGCAGCGAGGCCAACGTGTGGGCCGACAACCTTTCGCGTTGCGAGGATTTGGACGACTGGCGGCTGAATCGGGACTGGTTCGTGTGGGCCAACAAGCAGTGGGGGCCCTACACAGTCGACCGGTTCGCTTCCGAGATCTCCGCGCAGCTTCCTCGGTACTACGCTGCGTGGAAGGACCCGAAGTGCGAAGGTGTGGACTCTCTGACGTACGACTGGCGGGGGGAGAACAATTGGGTGAACCCCCCGTGGGCGCTGCTGGACGAGGTGGCGCACAAGCTGCGGGAGGAGGGGGCCGCTGCTACGGTGGTGGCTCCGTACTGGCCGGGACAGTCCTGGTTCAGAGAGCTGGAGGCCCTGGCCACCGAGGTGGTGATCATGCCACGGCGCAGGGACCTGTTCACTCCGAGCAGGCTGGGAGGGTCCGAGCTACTCGGGCCCTCGAAGTGGGACGCTGTGATGTTCTTCATCGAGGCGCGCCCGTGAGTTACTACGCTGCTGAAGTACGAAGAAGCTCTGCTACGAGTACGACAGCAAGCAAGGTGACCGTGGGTACAAAAATCGAGGTGTTCTGGAAGGACGATGACTGCTTCTACCCGGGTGTGGTGAAGGAGTTCGACGAGGACGGGAAGGCGCACGTGCTGTACGACAACGGCGACGAGGAGACGCTAGACTTGTCCGAGGAGAACTTCAAAATCATCAACAGCACGGACGAGGCAACAGACGCGGACGGCGAGAACACCGAGCGGAGCAGCGGAGGCAACTACGAAGAGTACAAGCGCGGTGGTGTTGTACAAAATTTCCTCACGCGCTCACTTTGTGAGCGGTGGAGGGGTGAGTTGGGACCTTCCCGGCTCACGGAACTGGCGGTGTCGATGCAGAGAAAGGCACTGCTGGACACGACGTTGGGCAACTACGGATCGAAGGCGCAGCGATTCATTTTATTTTGTGAGCGTGACCAACGGCCGTGGCTACCAGCGTCGGAGGCGACCGTGTTGCTGTACATCGCCTCTCTGTTGGAGGACGGGAACATCAAGTCGGCATCCTTACAGCCGTACCTGTCCGCCATCAACAACTACCACGAGGACCTTGGTTTTCCTGGACCAGCGAAGGGGCGTTCTGTGACCCGAGCTGTGAAGGGGATGGCGACCATCCAGGCGGAGCTGGCGGTGCAGGAGGAGAACATCGAGACCCAGCGGACGTGGCTGCCAGCGGCACACGTACGACGTGTGCACGAAGCAGCGCTGAGTTTGACTCCGAGATCGCCTGAGGAGCTGCAGCTACTGCGAGCCTTCACCTACGTGGTTGTGGCCTTCGTGACCTTCGGCAGACCGGACACGGGGACCTCGTTGTCACGGCAGCACGTTCATTGTGGCGACAGTGAGTTCTCAGTGGTGCTGCTGAAGGAGAAGGGACGGCGACATCAACGGGTGAAGAGACGCCTGTGCATCCCCTGGAAGGGGGTGGCTCTGTTGAAGGAGCTGATCGAGCACTGGGAGTTCCACCGTGACACGGCTTGGAACAGTTCTGAGAAGACTCAACCTGACGCCTACTGGCTGCTACCCGAGGACCCGAAGAACTTCAAGGCTTCCGTGGCAAATGACTGGATTGGTCTAGCTCTCAGCGAGCTGGACTGCAGACCTCCTGAAGGAGGTCACTTTTCTGCACACAGCACCCGGAAGGGTGCCACGACGTGTGCTCGAGCTGTGGGTGTTACAATGGAGAAAGTGTGCTTCCTGGGAGGCTGGTCACAGTTCTCTTCGGCAGTGCAGCACTACATCGACCCGACAGCTCTGAGGGACACAGACATGGACTACTACTTCGCTTGGTTAACATGGTCACAGTGACAGAGATCAGATTTCTTTTGTGTGCCTCACAGTTTCATCTTTGGTTTCATGGCAAATGAGGATTCGAGCAAAAGAGAAATGTTCAAATTGGAGTGCAACAGAATTTTTGTGGTTTCAGACTTTTAGAATCCGTGACTCCTGCTGCAGTAGAGCCGAATGACACATGTAGCTCCGTGACACAAACAGGATGTACAAGTAGCCACGAAGCGACACGCCTGTTCAGCTCTGTTCCTTTTGCTCTTCCCACCGCTCCCGACCCAGAGGACTCTTTCCTTTTGGTGACGTGCACAGACAGTCTGGACATCTCATCAAAAACATGAATTTAGAAAGCATGTAAAAAGCACAAAATGCATTTAAAACACTTTACAAAATCATTTTAATGAAATGTATTGCAGTGCCTGCCTTTGGCAAATGAGGATTCGAGCAAAAGAGAAACCCTAAGTTCAGCGTTGCCTGACGAGGCGTGTTGCCGCCTCAAGGGGATGCCACAGCTGTCTGTGGCATCGAGACGGGGGTCGCACTGCGACAAGTCGCGAAGCGACGCGGAGTCGCCGATCGGGAGTTAGATCGGTGACGTCGGGCACGTGGCGCGAGCAACCGGTGAAGTATTGCTCGTCGTGGCATGCCTAAGCAGTTTTTCGGAGTCTCAGCCGCGGGAGCAAAAGCTCCATCACTGTTCCGTTCTTTTCCCCACCCGCCCACCAACTTGCAAGGCATGCTGCAGGGGGTTTGTTGTTTTGTGGTGGCAGGTGGCGGCAGTTGCTCGATGTGCGCTTGGGAAGGATGTAAAGCCTGGCCGAGCTGTGAGCAGGCGAAGCTTCACAGTAGCTTCTTGGGGGACCGGACTGAGAGCCGGTGGCTCCGGGGGCCGGAGCCTAGTTCCAAGCTGAGAGTAGGAACTAGCCCAGTAGCTTCGTGTGGGGGATCCGAGCACTGCTCCACCTGGACAGAGAGAGAGAGAGACAGACGCATTTTCTGCCGCATAATGAGAGAGACCGAACAGGCCAGATGGTGGCAAAGTAGTATATGGAATATAATACCTGTGCTGGAGGACCTCTGCTTGTACTCGGTGCTCTCAGTGGGGGGAGGGGGGAGAGTGCATGCTCGTATAATAACACATCTGCGCCAGGTCACGGTGGCTGCTGCGCCACTGCCATCGGTAGGAAAACAGTAAACTCTCATGCAGTGTTAATCACAGAGAGGCCAAAAGTACAAATTCTGACTGTATGACAGTATGACAGTATGACAGTATGACTGTGCTGACAGAGTACAGTACCATGTGTAGATGTGGACAGAGTAATGATGACAATGAGTCTGCAAGAGACAGAAGATCAATTCAAAATGTACACAGTATGTGTCACAGAACACAAGAGTACAAGTATGAGTACAGTAGAAGCTATGACTGAGTAACAGTAAGCTTAGATAGAGAACACACGTGTGTGATATAAAGCACTGACTGTAACTCACAAAACACTTTTCAGATTTATAAGATTCAACTGTGTGTGTGTGTGTGTGTGAGTTCGTACACATTCAACTAATGTTATGCATGAGTATGCAAACTAAGTAGAAGTTGATTATCCTAATCGGGGCACTGTCCTACTCGCAGCAGCAAGGCACCTCCGAACGAAGCGCGCAGCATGGGCCTTGCGTAATGCGGTCGCAGCGCAAGGACGGCTGCTGGGATCAAATCCCTTGAGCCATGCAGAGGGAGACGCACTTGGGAGGCTTGATGTGCTCTGGTTCGTCCGGAAAGGCCTTCACGGCGACTCCTGTGCGAGTGTCCCACACCACAATGTTGGTGGCGCCGGCGCTCCACATCCTGACAAAACCCATACTCAACAGTGCTCAACACCCTGATGTCACACCCGCCCAGAGCGCACTAGAGTCGTATCCTCAGCAGTGCTCAACACCCTGATGTCACACCGGCCCAGAGCGCACTAGAGTCGTATCCATCACATCGACACTCGGGCAAGCTCCACGCCCGAACAGGCATCACAGTCCACTAAACGCAGTCATGGGGCGCTGGTGGCAAAGGAGGGCGGACAAGAAGGGGAACCGCCCCAGCTGAGCAATAAGGGGGTTAGATGGGGAAGGGTGGCTCGAGCTCGGTGATCAAGGGGAGGTAGATGACAGCGGACATGTTCTCGCACGGAGTGGAACCAGGCGAGAAGTGAAGGCGGGTGTTGCATGGATTGGGGGAGCTGCGACCTGCTGCCACTCTGCGAAAGCTTGAGAATGCACACCGCAAAGTGTGGGCGCTGCCCTTTATACTTCAGCTCCCAGCCACCTCCCAGCAGCGCTGAAGCCCCTCCCGACACCAGCATGCTGCGCCCCAGAGCCCCAGCACGCCCAATTACACGTCGGCCGGCTCAGTGACGCCCAATTGCACGTCAACACTGCAGATAAGGGCACCCAATTCTCCGAGAGCTCCCCCACCCAAGCTCGCAGATAGGATAAGTCATTAGAGCCAGCAGACTGAGCGGCCGGCAGACACAGCGGAGCCAGGGAATCGATGAATGAGCGGCCGGCAGACACAGCGGGCCGGGG
>LGRX02033700.1:0-25951 GCA_001247695.2 Cymbomonas tetramitiformis | reverse complement strand
AGCGACACTATCGGTGAGACTGCCATGGGTGAGAGGATCCTCGTCATGTTGAGGGCTGCCAGCAGGGGGGTTGTGGGCGAGCTGGTGGGAGCTCTGGTGGTCAGTTCTCGTCTGAGGGGTCCCAGCTGCTGCCATCTGCTGGGTGAAGCAGAGCGAGTTGACCGAGGACTCCTCTTCCATCACCTCAGGGTCTTCAGCGATGGGGTGGCTGTCGAGACAGGGTGGCGCTTCATCCGCTTCATGCGTTTTGACAGTGGTCATCTGCTGGGTGAAGCAAAGCGAACTGGGTGCGGAGGTCTCCTCCGCCTCTGAGCAGTAGGATGAACCTTCGGGGTTTCCTCCCGGAGTGGCCGGCGCGTTATCATGGTGCGAAGATGTGGTCTCTGCTGTGGGCTCGGCCAGTGAGGATGATGGAGGGGATGCTCCCAAGGGGCTGGGACCCAGCTTCCTCATCTTGCACTGGTGTACTGCGTGCAGACTGCACCAGGCGCCAGGTAAACCCACATCTCCCGCTGTCCCAGGTATCGTGCCCACTTCAGTGTCCAGGGTGCAGAGGGATGTCGAAGACCTCGCTGCTGCTCTTCGTGCGCCCTCCTTTTCCCACAGCCTGCTACCTGGGGAAGAGTCCGGACTCGAAGTGGCGATTGCCTTTTGCTGCTCGGCAGGCGACAGCTCTCTCCAAGCCGCGTAGAGGTCGTGGGAGCTGGTGTTAGAGGATTCGGGGACTTGCTGGCGACCGTCGTGTGAAAGGAGGAGCCACAATGCTATGCGCTGATGGCCTTCCTTGCGATCTTGAGGTTCGCGGGCAATGCGTATCCTCTCTGCCAGCTGGTTGGCGCGGTTCACGCGTTCCTTTGGCGATCGATTCCCAGAGTGTACGCGGCTGCGGACGCGCTCCGACATTTTATCCACCAGGTCCTTGGCAGCCTCTGGGGACTTGCGCAGAGCTCTGCGGACCTTCTGCATGGCGACTTCGAGGGGGAGGGAGTACAGATCTCTCTTCCAGTGCCACGCAGTTAGCCTTTTCCGTGGGTCTGCGAGGTTGGACTGATAGATGGGCAGCGGTAGGACAACACGCGGTCGGGGGCGAAGGTCGCGGGGCTCTCCGCGGTTGTTGTCCATAATGGGGGGTCTGTGCCGGGGAACTCGCCGTCCCCTCCGACCCTCGATCCTCGCTTGTGTATAAGCGGGGCCGTCATCAAGAGGTAGCGACGGCTCATCGAAGGGGGTGCTTCCTGCGAGAGGGTGGCTGGACAAGTCATCCCCCGGCGGCGATGGGGCACCAGCTGAGCGGTAGGTGCGTCGCAAGCGGGTCCCAGAGGTGAAGGCCACACTCTTGGGGTGGGGACGTTGGCCCCAAGGGTCTCTGCGTCCTCGGGCGCGTCGGGGTTCCACTGGTTCTGACCGCTTCTCCAGGGCGGAGAGGGTCTGATCATCAGGGCAAGACCTCACTTCCCCGAAGGGCAGGGTCTGGGGCTGGCCGCCGGCCAGTCATTCATCGCTCTCCGCCGGGGGAAGGCCGTCACCCTCCACAAGCTCGATGCCCGCAAGGGCCGCCAGGGTTTGGTAGCTCTGCTCGTCCTCACAGGTAGCAAGAGCCAGGACCTCCTCAGAGAACTCTTCTGGGACGCCATCCACCGAGGAGATGTCCTCCTGCTGCTCGATGGCCCAAACGACGGCGGCTACAAACCCAGGGGAGTTCGCCAGTCGAGCGGGTGCATTGGCCCTCCACTCCTTGAGCTTAGCCTCGTCCGTACAGTTACGGACGATGTGTTCCGCAGAGCCGCAGGCGAAGCACCGGCGGACTTTCGGAGCATCAGGGCGGGAGAGGCCAGGTGGTGGTGGCAAAGGAGTCACTGCCGCGGCGACGGTGGTGGCAGGCCCGTTCTCCAGCATGGCAAGATAGAGCTGGGCGGCTCGAAGAGGGGGTACGCCTGTAGAAGGGGGTGCGAGGTGGTGGGTTAGCGAAGGAAACAGCACGGGGAGGACGGTCTTGAGAGCGCCTCTGAGCTGCCTCCGTGTCAATGTCACTCTCCACCTCCTCAGCAACTTCCCGAATCTTCAACAAGGCGTTGTGGGTGCCTGGGATGTCGTCAGCAACGGCCTTCCTCTCCCACTCTTCTGGTTTGGAGACATCCAAGTGGATGGCTCTCAGGCGCCGCATCACCTTGGGTGCATATTTCAGCCCCCGGCGGTACGTAGAGAGCATCGACAAGTTGGTCATCTCCACACAATTTGGGACTCTGCCGGCTAAGAAGTTGACGGAGGCCATGCGGGTTTCCAGTCGCGAGAAATACTCCGCCGCGGTCTCGTTCACCGCTTGCTTCAGGGCAATGGCCTCACCGTGTGCGTTCTCCAGGTAGGCCTGCGTCAGAGAGCACACCGCCAGATCGCTGAAGAACACGTCCAGGTCCCCGTAGCGTTGGTGCCAAGCTTGCTCGGACCCAAAGGTCCCCGCCGCGCGCTCCAAGAACTTTCTCTGCTGGTCTTGAAGAGTGTACTCCTTGAAGCTCCAAAGAAGGCTTGACACACTCGCCTGGTACTCTGATACTGATGGCGTACAACTGGGAGTGGTCAGTGCTTCGATCACAATGGCCTCCTGGAATACCTTCCGCACCATGTGGGAGTAGTGCTCCAACTGCGTCAGGAGGCCCTCCTTGTCGGCCGATTTTGTGTCGGACGCGGAGCGGAATATGGGAACCTGGTGACGCTCTTGACCAGCTTTAGCACCATCTCTTTGGTCTTGTGCTCCAGGCGGACCTCGTCTGGAGATGCTCGCAGGTTAGTGCCCTGCGGCAGACGGACGATGCCTGGGACAAAGGGGGTGGCGCTGGGAGAGAGCACGGGGTTTGCAGCGGCGGCAGAGTGAACGGGGTTCACGGCGGCGGCAGAGTGAACGGGGTTTGCGACGGCGGAATGGGGAAAACGGGCAGGAGGTGATGGTCCCGGGGCATGCGCGGGCGGAGGCGCAGGCGCGGGATTTGTGGGGACTGCGGTCGGAGTGGGCGGTAATGTAGGGGCTGATGGTGGTGCGGGGAGTGGAAGAGGTGTATGGAAGGGCATGGGTGTGGATGGTTGTGCGGCCACCACGCTCATGCTCCGGTACCAATCGGAGTTGCTGACCTCCGACCACGCGGCGAGCCCGTCCTGATCGAAGTTCTGCATCTCCGACTCCCGCGCAGTAGCAGGGATCCACTCCCATACTGGCTGCCCCATGCGGGTAGACCGCACATTGGCCGCGGCTGGGTCCCCCATTGCCATATCCATGACCTCGCGGTCGACCATAAGGACCCAGGTCTCCACACGAGGGTTGGTAAGGGGTAAGGGTGCATGGTGTAGCCGGCCCCCCATGCGCGCATATGCAGTCAGCGGCGCTCCCAGCAGGTGCATGATCCTGAACAAGATGGCGTCGCCCTGCACCCCAGCCCGGCGGCGTTCGTCCCATGGTGGGGAGACGGTTGCCGCGCCTCGCACCCCAGCTGACTGATGCACCCACAATGACCCACCATCGTGGGTGACGAAGAGGGCTCTGACCTCTGGGTACTGAGGGTAGGAGGGCTCTGGTGCGGGTTCGTCAGGGGGATCCTGAGGTGGATCACTAGGGGGGCCTGGTGGCGAGTCGCTTGAACTGGAGTCTCTGGGCTCTGAGTCGGGATTGCCACCACCGTGCACCACCGTCTCCATCGACTGCCGCCGGCGGGCCACCATCATGTTATGGGGATTTGGCCGGCCCTGAGTGGGAGGTTCGGCAGGAGCGGTCTCAGCGGCGGTCTGAGGCACTGGAGGGGTTACGCTGGCGACCGCGTCTGCCTCGTGTAGATGGTCCGCCGTCAGGCCCTGTGCGCTGCCCTGAGGGTCGCCTGGTGGGGAGGCTCCTGCCGATGTCGTCGCACCAGGCAGCGCGAGTCCTCTCGAGAGCACCGCGGAGATGTCCAGGGCCTGTACTGCCGCTAGGACTTCTCTGCGAATGTGTCCACTTCGGCTGCTCGCGTCCGAGTCAGAGCCGGACCTGTGGGCGGCCCTCCGCCTGCGCTCAGCTCGTGCCTGCGTGCTTCGGCTGCCTCTGGTCCCCGTGCTGGTGCGGCTGATGTCCGTGCCAGAGTCGGGGTCAGAGTGATCAGGTGCGTGGCTTGGACCTGGGAGATGCTTGCCATGTGTCGCAGGGCCCGAAGATGCCCTTCGGGAACGCCGACGCCGGCGAGTCTCTGAGGTTGTCGCCACTGCGGGAAGGTGACGCACCAAGAGCTGGGTACCGCCCAAGACGTTCTGCTGAACCCCGCTGTCAAGGGGTACCTGCAGAGGGTCCGGCAGGGCCGCGGCGCCGATGCTGATGAAGTGCTGCAGCAATGAGGGATCCGCGCCTGAGTCATGAAGCGCGGAGGTGGCTGGTGCCAGCTGATGGGGCTGCTGTGGTCGATGTTGCGGCAGTTGTGGCGGCTGCGGTTGCTGTTGCTGCTGCTGCTGCTGCTGCTGCTGTTGCTGCTGTAGCTGCTGCTGCTGTAACTGCTGCTGCTGCTGTAACTGCTGCTGCATCGGTTCCAGTGGCTGCTGTTGAAGCCACTGCTGCTGCTGCTGGTGGTACGCGAGCCACTGCTGCTGCTGTTGTAGCTGTTGTTGGAACGGTGTGGGATATGCGCCCACGGGGTGATGGGGTCCCAGTGTGAACGGCACTGGTGATACTCCCCCAGCGAGGGGCGCTGATTGGGGTAATACCCAATTGACGCCGTTCCATACAGCCTGTGCGGGGGTGCCATCCGGCATAGTATAAGGGCGGGGCACCGCTGTGTAGGGCATGGTGGTGCCCGGATGTGGAATGGGGTGAGCGGAAGCATATGCGGTGGGCGATGGGAAGGTTATGGGAGAGAACAGAGTGTGGTGTAGCTGCTCTGCGCTGACACTCATGCTGGGATATGCCTCTGATGTCTGCTGTGACATCCTGATTGCTGAGCTGGTTGAGATCAAGGACTGGGTGTGGCAATAGCCACAGGTGAGCAAAGTGGTGAGTGCTCGCCTTTTGTTATTTAATTAGTCTCGTCCTCTTCGATGTCGCTCGCTGGAGGCGAAGGGGCGGGACTTCCAGGTGGAGATGGGGGAACCCAATCAGCGCCAAGGAGGACCCAAGGGGGGGCGTCGATCACTTGTATTGCCTGGAGATGCCACACGTGGTCGTAGTGTACTGGTGGGATAGCCAGCGTGACTATATCCAGGCGCTCAGTTCTCCTCCTCGTCGTCAGAGGAAGAGGGGGAAGGAGGACCACTCCAAGGACCGCTCTGCCAGAAGGCGCCTGCTGGTGGGTAGGTGGGGTCTGGAGGGAATACCCACTTGATGGGTCCTTGCTTCCACCACGCTCTTCTGTATTCTTCTGGCGAAGGGGGTACTGCCATACACCGGCGAACTCAAAAATTCGCCAGGGCTCCGCGACACAGATTTCAAGTGCCTATGTATGCAGGCAGGGGTCAAGGAACTGCAACCAGAAAGCTCAGCAAGGTCCCAGAAAGCTCAGCAAGGTCCCAGAAGGTAGCCGGACTTCGTACACTCCCAAAATATTCCAGCCAGAGGGTAAACCAGAGGTGTCCAGAAACTGTCCAGAAACTGTCCAGAAGCCACTAAAAGAGCTGTTTTGAGGGGCTTTCCCAGCTGCTGGTGGCCGTGAGGGCGGTATTGGGGGGTTCTAGGGTGTCCTATGGGGTCTGGGGAAGGAGTTTTTGGTGGTGGGGGCTACTATGGAAGGTTTCGGGGTAGGCTGAAAACGGGCTAAAACGGCTATTTTGGGCTGTTTTTGGCTGTTTTTCGCCTTTTTAAGGCTCTAGAAAGTGGGCTATGAGGTTTTCCTGGCTACTATAAACCGGGGAAACCCTTTAGGGTGCTCCCTGACGGTTGTTTGTAGCCTGGGGCAGACTTGGAAGTTAAGATCGGAAAACGAATGTTGACTTTTCTGAGCCTGGTTGGGCCCCCAGTGTTAAGGGGCGAAAATATGAAGTTTTGGAGATGTTTTCCAAAGGATACGGCCGTTGTATACGAAAAAAAATGTACTTACGGAGGCTAAAATTGCGCCCAGATAGCCGGAAGTGCAGCTCTCCCCCTGTATTACAACGGAAGTTACAAAAGGCCCGTGGGCGAGTTGCGCAGAGGCGAAATCGCAGCACGCTGATACCAAATGTGCCAGGGGCACGACGACAGATGCTCGGAGATATGTTTTTGATTGAACGTGCAAAGGTACACAATTCGGATTTTTATAATATACTGGATCAGGGCCAGATTGAGGTACAAACGATAATTCGGTTCCGAGTTCTGAAGGCTAAACACTTCTCAAGTGCTCTACTTATTCACTCGTCACTCAGGTTGCAGGGTCAACCACTCGAGAGCCGATGTCACACTTCGGCTCAACGTTCAGTTCCCGATCCGATCTCATTTCTAATTCCGATTCGTCATTCTCGATTCAGATGTTATGCCAACAGGCTGACACGATGACTGCCCCACAGTACTGTCATACTACTGTACTGTCATACTGTCATACTGTCATAGCGTCATACTGTCATACTGTCATAACCTTAATATCTGATATTCGATTTCATTGTCTTTTCAACCCCGATGCGAATCTGACCATTCTTCGAGGGTCTGACTGAGTTCCACGATGACACCCCCCACAGTACTGTCATACTACTATAGTGTCATAATGTCATACTGTCATAGTGTCATAGTGTCATACTGTCATACCCCGGACATCTGGTATTCATTCTCATCGTGATTTCAAGCCCAATCTCACTGTCATCGTGCCAATCCCAGATTACCCCCGATGACACACATACGGACGCATAGACATATCGGCTCACGCTGTGCCTCCGGGCACACATTGCCTATTTGCACAAGCTTGTGTACCATTTTTTGATATCTGAGTTTTTTTCAGTATACTTGTATCAAGAATAATCATTTGAGTTAGGTCTTATTCACGACAAGGACCGATTCCGCCACCTGGCGTCGGTAATTGATATACTTGACGTCGTAATCCGGCGGCTTGATCTATAGCGACCCATCGGTTGGCATGTCTTGTGGAAGACCTTTTAACATGTGAACCATAGCCCAGTCCTTAAAAGCGTCATAACATGGACCGAACGGTTTTTTTGGGGTCTTTTTCTCTTGAAAAACCGTCGTCTTGGGAATCATGCCATCCATTGCTAAGGCAGCCTTCTGATACCGAATGAATGAAGCACGTGGCAAGCCCCATAAGTTGCGGAAAGTGACAGCGCATACCCTTTTGTCACCGAACTTAAACGGGGTGCTGATACAAGGGATGCAACGCTCTCCTGTTTCCGAGTCCCGCACGACTGCATCAGCAATAGTGGAGGTCAGCACAGAAGTGAGCTCCTTCTGAGATAGAAGATTCTTATGCTTATAGTTTCCTTCGTAGGAAGCGTACGCAAACTGACGATCGCATTCCTCAGAGCATCCGCATGAATATTCACGCGAGCAAAACGTGGCGATATTGTTTCGCTGATATTGGGCAAGCTCATTTCTGGAGGGTCATCTTTTGCGGGACTCCATGATTGTTTTGAGCATAACAAAAAATACTTACCTGAGTCGGGTAAACCGCTTTAGGTGTGTCTGTTTCGTCACATTGGTGACGAATACTTCAGGAATTCTTCGAGCGCCCCAGAGCCCTGGACGAATTCTTCTGGAATTTGTCGAGGGCTCTCGACGAATTCTTGAGAATTCGTCGAGAGCCCCAGAGCCCGTGACGAATTCTTGAGAATTCGTCGAGAGCCCCAGAGCCCCTCGCCGAAACCGTCAATGATTTAGCCAGATTGTTCCCACCTTGACACAATCTTGCGGTTTTTCGTCATCGGTGCCCAGGTAGTTGTTAAAAATTTATTGTTTGGGTACCGGTGACGAAAAACCGCAAGATTTTCCTCTATTCTATTAAACTTCCAAGTTCTCCACTATGGCTTCTGCAGAACACCAATTTACTGATGCCACTACTGAGTTGGGGAAGATTTTGGAAGTCCAGTTCAAAAGTGAGGGCGGTTTTACGGTGCCATTGGACTACGCACCACAAGTGGCCGAAGCGATTCTAAATTGTGATAAGTTTACCTTGAACGGCCCCTTGTGGAGGCACCTTAAAGAAAATAATTATTTCTCTGAGGACTCAGCTTTAAGAATCACAGGGAAAATGGAGGATTATCTATGTCCTCCTTCTAGTGCTAATTCTTCTCCCGCCAGCGCCTTGAAGACAGAAGTCAATCCGTCGGTTTGAATAGAAGGATCAACGGCGGTGGCGAACCTCTCAGACGCCATGGACGCGGCAGCGGAACTGCTGCCTGATTTGAACGAGGCGGACGGCAACCCCCTGGATCAGTTACAGGTCCACGCTGAACACGATGCGTTCAGCGTGGACCTTGCTAAGCAGGGTCTGATCACCTGCCAGGACCTGGTGAAGGTCACGGCGGATGGGTGGGAGTACCTTCTTTTGGGGCAGTGCTTGGACCAGGGCGGCCTGAAGGATGCGGACGGCAAGCCTGTGGTCATCCATGCTGACTTCAACCTGGAAAATGCATGTGGGAAACAGCTCCTGTTGAAGCGCTTGGAGAACGGTTCCAACTATACAGTTTTTGAAAGCAAACTCTTCAAGGCAGATGATAAACACATCGTCAGCAATATGCTGACGACGTGCGTGGAGCGGTTCGGACCCCAACCCGCGGAGGACGACACAGTTGTCCTCGTGGACGTACCCCATGTTCGTAAAGATTTCGACGAGGATGCCTGGGAGCAGCCTAGGTGGAAGGCGAAGGAGGGCAGAAAGCTGTTTTTGCTCGAGTTTCAGGGGGTCAACAGCCTAGGGTTGCCTCTGTTAATTGGGCTGGCCTGGCTTAAACAGGTCTGGACGCTTCCTGTGTCGGAGCATGCGTTGGCGAATCACGCGGTGATCTTCAACCTACGCAATGTGCCATGAGGTATTTGAATTAACTGCCTGCCATGCGTCATCTGATCGAATACTGTAATTAGGCGGGAAATTAGCAGTAGACTGAGATCAGAGTGACAGATGTCAAATGAGACAAGATCAGAAGACTTCAGTAGGTAGATTAGTATTTAAGAGCTGATCAGGGTTGGCGGCACAGTTTCCGTTTCCGGTACACTTGAGTTAATATCTCCAAATATCTCCGAATCCTCGTGCAAGCCCGAAGTTGGTAGCACAGTGCATGCCCGAAGTTGGTAGCACTATCTATCTTACCGTTACAACTGTGTACCTTATACTTATCTACTTATCTTCTTATCTTACTGTGTGTGATAATGCCTGCTTGCATGTATCACTCGATCTATTCTGTGGACATAGTTATCTCGACTTCACCGATCCGTTCGTCTCGTAACTGAATACAACTTCCGATTAATACGCACCCACACATATAATGTAACCCCGGGACAATTTGGTATCAGATTTGGCATCGATCACGGACTTGCATGATCGTGATGCGGTAAAGTAGTTCGATCGATACAGTCTATTAGCTGTAGTTTTCTGGTCAATACGATATGGCGACAATGTGTGACAATGTGCGATAGCGCATGTCGTCGTGATTTCCGTTCTAGCGATAACACAACATTGTTATTCGTGTGCTGATATTTGCATATCTAGTCGTGCGGGATGGTTTATTTAAAGGCTGCGCATAATTATCATATTTTTCGTCTTTTAATGGTTGCAGCTGCTCGGTTTACGTATATTTGCCATCGTCATCGTGGGAGTGGTCGTCATCGTTGCTATGCGGACTGAGGTAGCCCTCGACTGGAAGTGCGGCAGCCCGTTCAGCTCATGTTGCAGTGCTTCAACCGTTGTTGTGTGTAGTTCCACGAGATTGCTTCAGGATGATCTTTTCGTGCGTGCACTCAAAATCGGTGTGCGGAAGCCCTGCGAAAACTTTCGGGTTTTCAGTGCCGACGACATGATGATGACGAATGATATTTTCGTGCTTGCGCTCAAAATCCGTGTACGGAAGCCCTGCGCAAAACTTTCGGTTTTGCGGTGCTGACGACTTGATGACATGGTATTACCGTGGAATTTGCGTCAGCAACGCGATGATTAACGTTGCTTTATACGAGGTACTGGGGGGGAGACGGCGACAATCAGTCTTCAATACCTGTATATAGCAACTTCAGGCATCGTCCATATCATAGACAACGTCAGCAATACGTCAGTACGTCAGTATATTCACATCTTCTCTGTACATTGTCTGATATTCTTACAGCATTGATTTTTTATCTCGGCATACGATGCATCATTGCAGTTGACAATTCGGTTTCGTACGTGGGAATTCACCGGTGTACACCTATGATCGATGTTTGTGCGTCTGATATGTGTGAGTGTGATGCGGTACGATGATTCAGCGACCGACAACATCATGTTATTCTTCAACGATGTCGATCATACAGTATGTCGCGGAACCATGCTCGGGTGTTTCTGGTTGAGGATGTTCGTATAAGCTGTTGACAATCGTGTCGCGGAGCCCTGGCGAATTTTCTGGATTCCGACGTGCATGCTTGCGCTAGACAGCTTCTTCACTTGATGATGTTCGTACCTGGCTGATAAAAACCGTGTTGCGGAGCCCTGACAATTTGTGTGATGTGTGTAATGAGGCGCTGATTATGTTGTAGTGTGGTCACATTGTGTACATTGGTGATTTTTGTTCGGCGATTGCGATGCGTCGTTTGCTAGTGTGATGTGATGATGGTCGTGTTGCTTTATACAAAGATCTGGGGGAGACGACGACGACGTTAGGCAGATATATATAAATCAACACTAGACGCCACTAGCATCAACATTTTACGTCGGCAGCTCGGATAATCAGACGCGTATATCAGGATGTGTGCAACAGCAACTTCGACAGTGTGGATATATACATAGCATAATAGACAGCATAGAGTGCACCGATGAATCCATACGCACGCAAGCCGTCTGCCGGGTGTGTGCCGCATACTACGTACACACCAGCGACCACATCGCCAGTATACACGAGCGTACGCACACCCTGATGTGTGCGCACCCGCAGCAATGGCTATTCCCTTGCAGATGCAGTATAGATCTCTTCTTGGATATATATTATCAATTCTGGTAGAACACACACAACCTACGAGAGGTATGCACTAACCAGATTGGCAGTAGTTCTTCCCCCCTTACCTGGAAACTGTTGAAATTTTCGCAATCATGCAAAGATATGTACATACATACATGCAGTATACATGTGTATATATATATGTGTGTGTGTGTGTGTGTGTATGCATGTGTGCGCTGAAGTATACATGTGTATATATTTGTGTGTGTATGCATGTGTGCGCTGAAGTTTAATGTGTATGTTCGATTGATACTAGTGTGATTTTTATTTATTTTTACCAGTGAAATTGTAGTATGTATTTTGTATGTGACTGTGATTCATATTGCTTCATACAACGTTCTTGGGGTAAAGAAGACGAAGATCTATCATCAGCTCGTGTATGAACAACCTATATATGTCCCTCGCGCCGAAACCTGGCACACTACTGACCATCTCTAATGGGGCTTTTCGCAGGCTTTGATGCCCGGAGGCCAAGCTGGTCCTCTTCGAGGTCTTCAGGGCTTATCACAGCAGCCGCTGCCCGTGGCGATGGACGCCCAAGGTACACCAGGAGTGCCTGTGGGACAGCCAAGGCTGATACCTGACAGGCAAAGGGCGGCCGGGGTAGAGGCACAGAAGCTCGTCATTGCTTTGAAGGAGCAGAGCACAGCCGCCGCCCTCGATCGAGGCAAGCATCAGGTTGGAGGAGCTTAAAGCCCTTGCTTTCTTCCAGGGGGAGTCGGGCAGCACCGCCGACGCACTGTATGCACAGGCGGTGGTGCGGATGTACAGCGCTCTTATGTGGGAAGTACCAGCGCCCATCTCTTAGGCTAGGCTGCACTCAAACCCTGAGTAATGCTCGTGCATGTAAATAGTAATTGTGAATATGCCTCAATCCCACGTATTGTGGGTGATGCTTTTTTGGTTTTTGACAATATTTGAAACTTGTGAACAGTAGGGATACTTTTCATTTTCATCATTCATCACGGTTCATGGCATGACTTACACTCCCGCTTCAAACCCTAAGTCGTTTCAGCTGAACTGGCTAAAAATGAGCCATCCCGCAGCTGTGGAGCACTGCCCTATGAAGTTTTTTTATGTCTCTTGTTTTGAACATTCTTAATTAAGATACGTTTGAGCCTACAACACCGTTATCCCGTGTTATAGTCAATTTTCACTTATTTTCAGTGTGTCGCGGCTTCACGTGACACAAAAATAGCCCAAAAAACATTTTAAGCTAGGAGTATTCTTGGTTTTTCATAAATTTTCAACTTACCTTGTTATTATATCATATTTTCAACTTCAAAATATGTCAGTATCGCAATAGTCTTGTCTTTTAAAAAAAAATTCAGATATCCCAACTTTTCAGCCATCGTGGAGTGTTTTTGTCTATTTTTCGGGTGTAAAATCAAAATTTCTTAACAAAGTTCGTTTGTAACCATGGATACCACATCTATATGGCCCCTGGAACCAAAATTCTCATTTGAGCCTCATTTGCCGGTTCCAGTCTCATTTTTGCGATTCCATCGTTTATAGTAGGGCAGGTTTCTCTTGCACCCTTGCACATTTCACGGCAGTTTAGGGCCCTAGCTACTTGAGCCGCGGATATCGTGGTTTGCTGCAGGTTTAAGCGCCAAAAGCGATGTTCAGAGCGATGATGCCGGCGGTCGGGCGCAGCTGGGCGTGTGCGGATGTTTTTCCGGGCTTCTCGAAGGTATGTAGGGCAGGTTTCTCTCGCACCCTTGCACATTTCACGGCATTTTAGCAGGGCCCTACTTGAGCGGTGAACATCGTGGTTTGCTGCAGGGTTAAGCGCCAAAAGCGATCTTTAAGAGGATGCTGCCGACGGTCGGGCGCAGCTGGGCGTGAGTAGATGTTTTCCCGGCCTTCTCGAAGGTATATAGGGCAGGTTTCTCTTGCACTCTTGCACATTTCACGGCATGTTAGGTCCCTACTTGAGCCGTGGATATCGTGTTTTGCTGCAGGGTTAAGCGCCAGAAGCGATGTTCAGAATGATGATGCTGACGGTCGGACGCAGCTGGGCGCGAGCGGATGTTTTTCCGGGCTTCTCGAAGGTATATATGGCAGGTTTCTCTTGCACCCTTGCACATTTCACGGCATTTTAGGTCCCTACTTGAGCTGTGAACATCGTAGTTTGCTGCAGGGTTTGGTGCAAGAAGATGGGCTTGGGCCATCTGTGGGAGAGAGCGAAGCTTCCGCGATTCTTCTCAAGGGCGCGGAACGCGAGCCTAGTTCTGAAGACCTTGAAGGAGACTGGCGAGTGTGTAGTGGCATATATCAGAACTGTAGTTCCCTTATGCCAGCTAAAAAATATGCGCCCGCGGACAGAAGCCACCACCCGCTAACGAGATGGGCCGCACGAGACACACTACACACCTAAAGGCCGAGCAGGTCGTTTGTGAAATGGAAGGCGATGGAGGAGATGCGGAGATGGAGGCCACTAAACTGGCCGTGGCAGCTGTTGATTTGTCAGTGCAATTGGAGGAGGCTGAAAGTAGGATGAATCAACGCATGCTTGAACTGCGTAATGCAGCTCTGGCGCCGTCCGGGCGCATGTTGCGCTGGCTTTGGCGCCGTGGGTCCCGAGGGAGCGCCGGATCTGGCGCTGTGGGCGCAACAGGGTGCGCCGGCTCTCGCGCCGTGGGCGCAGCAGGGTGCGCCGGCTCTCGCACCGTGGGCGCAGCAGGGTGCCCCGGCTCTCGCGCCGTGGCCGCAGCAGGGTGCCCCCGGCTCTCGCGCCGTGGCCGCAGCAGGGTGCGCCGGCTCTGGAAATTTTCATTTATCGCGGACCTGAATCCCCCAGCGGGATGGGACTTCACTTGTACGTGAAGGAGGTGCATGCCCAGAAGTTGGAGGCCCGGCGAAGAGGGTGCGGCATCAATGGAGGGTAATACTGTGGCACTCCAAGCGCAGGTGCCAGGGACTGCGGTACACAGTGTGCAGGGTGCTAATGTGGCTGTGGAACCCGAGGGTGCAACGATGGGCTCAAGTGTAGCACCTGTGGCACAGGAGCCGGAGGGTGCCGGTAGAGTAGGTGCCGGTGTGCATGCACGGTGCAGGGGACCCCGGGACAAAGGGTGCGGGGAGGCTGCCCCGCTCCGCGCCGGATGTGGCGCGTGACGGGTGCGCCGCTTGCCCCGTCAGTGCCCATCGCTGCTTCTCCGTGGTTGCGAATCAGCGGCCAAAGGGTGAACAGCAGCGCTGCGAGTCGTGGGTGGGGTGGGATGGGCGAGGGTGCGCGTACAGTAGGTGCCGGTGTGCATGCACGGTGCAGGGGACCCCGGGACAAAGGGTGCGGGGAGGATGCCCCGCTCCGCGCCGGATGAGGCGCGTGACGGGTGCGCCGCTACCTTGCCCCGGCATAGTCCATCGCGGCTTCTCCGTTTTACGGAGTGTAAACGACAAAAAACAATTTTGAGCTTGTCACAGAGGCGACCACAAATATTGGGGAATAATGGAATATGTTGAGCACAGAGGATGATACTGGTGGAAATTGCGGAGAGCGGCGTCCGTAAAACGCAAATGAGCGCATGGGAGAGGAGAGATGGTGAGCGCCAGGCACCACTAGGCACCACCAGCTGACGGCAACCAGCCAACGTAGAAGGTGGAGACGAGGAATGCGGTGAGGCGACGTCGTGGGAGTCAGCAAAGTCTTTGTCGTCGTCGTTGACGATGGCGAAAATGTCGGAGTCGAGTTTAGTGTCTGGCGCACAAGCACCACCAGACACCACCAAAATGACGCTGCCGAAGTAATTCCAGAGAAGAAGCAACCGCAGCCATGCGCGTACGCTGACGCGACGAAGCCATGGTAACTGAAGCTGTAACATCTTGGTCGAAAGCGTTTGGGTATAAGGTGAAAACGCAATTTCCCGCAAAAATAACCAAATCTGGTGATGGAAGAGTCAAATTAGGGTAAATTTCGCGGGGGAAACGTCGGTGAGGTAAAAAATAACGTGCGGTAAGCCAATTCTTGGGCAGTAGAGGTGCAGCTAGCCAGAGAGTTCGGGGAAAGGGTGAAAATGTAGTTTTTTGGCAACGAAATAACCGATTCGGGTGATGGAAAAGTCAAATCCTTCCTTGTCAGCGTACGAATTGCACATGCATATATTTCCTCTCGTGCGCAATCCGTGTCAGCGCATGAATGGCATACGCATGTATTTCCTCGCGTGTTTTCCTCGTGTGTTAACACACAAAAAAACTCGTGTTCACACACGAGATATACACGGCTCGAAGGTCACCTGTGAAGGACGAGGAAGAGTACGCCGAGACCTAGGATATCAGATTTAAGGACTTGTGTGAGAGAGGCACATGTCGTCCTGCTTCAGGTTTCAGGTCCTTTGTTGGTGGCGCTCATGGTGTGGGCGGAGGTGAACGTTCTGCGTATGTTACCATCAGAACGCAAAATGTCGCACCGCTGGGTCTGAGTTGGCCACTTGCTGTTTACAACTAGCGAGATGGTGCACAGGGGCAACTTTGATCAAATTTGTTCAGGGTCAACACATCTGACCGCTGACAAGGGCCAGCTTCATCAAAGTTTTGTCATGGGGGCAATTGACAACACATCTGCGCGCCCTCGGGGCCAACAAGCGCGAATTTGCCATAGGGGTTGCATCCCATCGTCAGGGGGGCTGAAAAGGGGATCCTGGGGTGAGCACTCCTGGATCTTTGAGATATGACTTTTCGAAACCATTCTCCAACGGAATGCATAACGTTTTCTAACTTCATGGAGGAACTATCACTCAACAGTAAACGGGCATATTGGGATTTATTAAACACACAAGGTGAAACGTGAAAGTGAAGTTGTATTGAAAAAATAATTATGCTTGTTACAAGGCTCCATTTCCAGGCCATCACGTTATCATGTGCTATTGGATTGTTGCATAGTTTTCCAAGTAATTCTACTAATCACAAGTACCCGATCTGTCATCGATCACCGACTCGGCTACTGAGGTGGCTCGTTCTAATAGCGATTTCAAGCAAATCTGACAACGTCACGGGTTCCAAGCTGATGACACGTCGTCCATCTATTACTCGATTCGTATTGTCATGTTCCGATTGCTCTTCCGTTATATGTTATTTTCTCAGCAATTTCCTTTTTTCTCTAACCATGGATATTTGCCGAAACTCACGGTCAGTGATCATATCTTCCACCGGTAAAAAACCAGATCATGCAGTCCAACATTCATCTATTAATCGATTCGTATTGTCGTGTTCCGATTGCTCTTCCGTTATATGTTATTTTCTCAGTAATTTCTTTTTTTCTCTGACCATGGATATTTGCCAAAACTCACGGTCAATGGTCATATCTTCCACCGGTGAAAATCCAGTTCATGCAGTCCAACATTCATATGGGCCTCCCCTTTCTTCTTCTTCCCGGTTGGTCAGAGACCATAAGGAGGGGGACAGGCGTATCAAAGCAAAATCGTTTACCGCATTTTTTTATCACCTTGCGTGCCAAAATAACGATTTATATTTCATAATAGCCGGATATGGGGTTTCTGCACCCGTAAATGGGGCCATATTAATCCCGCAATGGTTTATACTTCTGGAGAAGTCAACGAAAATCATATTCAAATCTGCAATGATGGGATTATGCAAGAATCGTGACTATTAAAGGGACTCACCAATCCTACGATTTTCATTCTAAGAAGGCACCATACTCTGTCTTTAGGGGGAAGCTTCCCAAGACAGGCAAAACAAGGGTGGGTAAGATACAAACTTTCCCAGCGTACCTTGCACTTACAACAGAATAGTAACTGCCGTGCGCCTCACTCATCTCCGATGCCGGAATATTCCATTTAACGCATGGTTAGCTTCAAAGCTCCGGCAGTGTACTTGGCATGTTCAATATGTGAGATTAATATTTCATATGTTAACGCTTCTACTCGCAACTGCCTAAAGTGGCTGCGAAGTGATTTAAATATGACAACTTGGGCGATCGTGGATATGCCCAAAAGTTTCAGACCGATTCTCATTGCTTCATGTATTCGACATACCACCGCGAGTTTCAGTACATGGCGGCCGTGATATTGGCTAAGCTTGCTATCAGCAGACTCATCAGCACAAAAATCCACATCAGTAGTTGCTTACCAGCACTGTGCTGTGTCAATAGAGCCAGCAAGACCAACGGTGGGCGGAGTGGCGACCTAGCTGCAAGTTCCATACTTCCACCACCCGACAACAGGCGAGCAATCGAAACGGGGCTCTTTCCTCATTTGTCAGCTTCACCCTTCATTCATGGTTTCGTCCACTTGCCCCACCACTGCTTGCAATCTTCATTTGCAAAAGGATTGATGTGCTCGTGTGTATAAAACACCAAATAGTCGTCGTTCAACGTGTTGGCTAGGCTGAACGCGGCCGATCCTACGAGGAATGCAGCTAACCACGGTTTCCAGCCGTACTCTTTAAAACAAGCGTTTGGGGGCATTTCCTTGCCCACGATCCACTTGGAGCACCATGTGGGTGTTATCAGCGGCCAGAAGGCATAACTAAACGCCTCGGTCGTGAACGCAAACAGGACGGCGAGAGGGGAGAGCACTAAAAAGCTCCAACACGCATTCCCAGTGAGCCCGACTTCATATAACTTCAACGCACTTACTTGGATGATCCATTGGGCCTCCGTGTTGAAAATGTATGCTGCAAGTGTCCGTGCACCTGACTCCCCAACTCCGGGTATGCGGTCTAACGGTATCCAACTCGACCAAACCCAGGTGTACGCAAATTTCCAGGCTGCGCACCAGAGACGATTCGGCAACTTGTATACCGGCTTGCGGAAACTTTCCTCCCACGAGGGATGTTGGAGCCACCAAGGGCACCAATCTTCGTGTAACAACTTGCCGGAGAGAAGTGCGAGCAGCCATAGGGAGATGGCAATACAGAAAGCCAAGACCCTGATGCTCGGCCGTGTACGAAGCAAACTTTGGTAGGATTCGAGTATTTTGTGCCGCTTACAGAGATATCCCGCAAAATAAAATGGACACATCTCTAACGACTTGTAGAACACCGTTTGATCATTGTAGCCCTTCCCATCCAACCAGACAATATAGGTACAGTACACGAAAAACGTTGAAATAGACAGTGCCAGGGTATTGAGGTTACCAGTGGCGACAAGGGCAATACGAAGAATGAACAAAGCTTTCAAATACCATAAGCCTATGGCTAAAAAGTCTGGCTTGCCCACGTCGAACGCATGGTCGAGCTGCTCTTCCGTAAACCATTCCGTAACAGAACGAGTCAAAATGAAGGATCTCCAAGTGTCGAAGATAAAACAAGGAACCAGTAACATGACAAAGTTTTTCCGCAGCGCTTCAGAAGTTATTTCATGCGAGGAGAATGCACCAGAGAAAAACATGAATGCGGGCATGTGTGCAAAAACCACGAGTCTAGACAACGCCATGATTTCTGCTGACATTTCAATACAATAAGTTGATGTGAGCAAGCCAGGGATTCTTTGGAGCGCATGGCCAAGAAAAACGTAATACATAAGGAAAAATTTCACGTTATCCACCCAATATGACCTAGACTTCTGTTGAGTGACCTTTAGTTGAGGCTCGCTCGAATGGCCACTTCCTTTCAAGGGTTGTGTCTCGTCAGTTTCGCCTAGGCGAGAATTAGGCCGATCGGATAGGAGCAGCCTATCTTCTCGAGTTGGCTCACCCATTGATATGTAGGTATCCATTAGGACGTTGTCAGCACCACCATAAATAAATCCCTAGCCAAACACCGGATGGAAACAACATGAGAAACTCAAGACTCAGAACTCTGAACCGTGAATAATCCGCATGAACCTCAGCCTCGAACCTGCTCCCATCGTTTTACGGTAATTCCAAATTTGATTCCACACTTACCCCATTGGACCCCCTTGATTCCTAGGACCCCCCACAGGACTTTACGCCGGGAGCCCCAACTCGGACACGCACACCGGCTACGAAAAAGTCATAGTTGATAGGGACAGGGTGACACGGGCGCTGGGAACTTTACAAAGTCACATGCTGACTGCATATCACGACTGCGTCTATCGCGTGAGAGACAGCGACACAGTGACCGCAATGAACGTCGCCGGCAGCAGACGGTGAACACATCGACACGATCGCGGACACCATTGCCGCTGCCGTTGCGTGACTACTTACTCGTTCTTCGTTGACCCATCCCAATCCGCAATTGCATCGTAAAATTCTTCCGAGACAGCTACGCAATTTCGTCAACGTTCCTCCGCCTCATGGGGCGAACGGTGCTGTGACTGCTGTGAGCTCTTCCCGTTTGTGCGGGATACTCACATATATTTATGACACATCTGGTTTGGACGAATGAAAACGTGCCATGCAGGCAGCAATTCTGAGCTATATTAATGATGAAATGCTGATGTGGAAGTGAGGCGGCCACGTGTTCAGGACTGGATTGGTCACAGTGCATTGACGTGCTCCCAATGTTCGGAAGAATCCATTGAATATTGGTGCTGATCAGCACCAATATTCAGAATATTGGGGCCATACAGCCCCAATATTCAAATGGAATCTTCCGAACTTGGGAAAATGCCAATGCCCTGCGACCCAACCCTGAACACGTGGCATTGACGACTTTGACCCGAAATTAGGTCAAAGCCGACAACGCCTGCGAAATGTTGTGTTGTGCTCTGCCTAAAAATGTTCTAATGCGTGTCAGACAAATACATTATGCAAACAGAACATACACGGCAAAAGCATGGCCGGGATCTCCACGGTGCGCGGTGATGGGCGAGGAAAACCCAAAGCCCCCGGATCCCACACAAGACGTCGGAACGAAAACATACAAGATGATAACAAACGAATGCGATACACACACGTAAGCGAGTGCATACAAAATGCGGCACACCAGTTGAGCAACAAACACATTGGGCGCGTGTGTCACAGGGGGGCATACGCGGATGGCACATGGGGCATATGGCGGGGGGGATCGGGGAATTAGGGAAAACACACAAGTCATCTGAAAACGTACAGTCATGAGGGGCACACACACGAAAGTGCATATGAAACTAAAATGGTATGCGAGGATGCAGCGAGGATCTCGTACCCTACATTCTGGGAAAATCAGAAGACGTCTAGAAGACGTCTTCTGAACGTCTTATAGACGTCTTCGTAGAAATGACGTCTTCTGGTTTCCAGAAGACGTCTTCTGAGTGGAACGTCTTCTGGAAACCAGAAGACACTCTTCGGGGAAGACGTGCCGAAGATGTGCGGAATGTCTTCCGGATTTCGGAAGACATCTTCCCGGAAGACATGCAAAGGGCAGTCTTCCCGGAAGATACCCGGAAGATGTTCCGAATGTCTTCTGGGCCAGAATACATTCTGACATGTGTTATCGACACATATGTGATGATTATGCAATTTGGCCACATAGCTACTTCATACCACACGTACACTAGTCGCGTAATCACAGAAGACATTCAGAAGGCGCACGGAAGACATACGGAAGACATTCCGGGTATCTTCCTAACAACTTCAGGGTTGTCATCATGCTCTGTTGCTATGATACATGATATACGGCTAAGTTAATTGATAGGTCTATCTACACATACATGTACGATTGCATCTATTCAACATACAAACCACTAAGTACGATGCCCGGCGTATTATCATGATCGCCTCTTGCGTCTTGCACCTTTCGGTCGTGAACCATCATCGTCGATGCACTCGAAAAAGTCAGCCTTTAAATCAAATATCACCGCCGTCTTCATCACAGGATGTTTCTTGATTACAACTTGGTGCTCAATTTGAGCCGCCAGGATGAATGGATCAGTAGTGTCCCAAGGTGTCTCGGGATCATCCGGGTCGTATGTGTACACCACCTTTGCGGTATTGTCCGGCCCGTACTTCGAGTTTAGCTTGGCAAACCGGTTTGTCGTCGCTTGGTTGAATTCAGGGAACCACTTTCCCTTCACAAGAATGTACTCTTTCGCGGCCAAGTCGACCTTGTAGATGCTATCTACCATGGCGTACCTGCGAGTTGGAGCCACAATTATACTCTATAGTAAGAATCCCCGAAGACGTAAGGAAGACACGCAGAAGACATTCGGTACATATTCTGCGCACATTCACCAAAACGTAATGCACGGACGCACCGGTCAGTCTCGATTTCCTCGCCTTTGATGTTTTCTCCAGAGAAAAAGGCTCGGAAGTAACGTTGACAAGTTTTCTTCGTCTTGTCCTGAGCTGCCGTGCGATAGCAAACTCCTCGAACCACGACCGAGCCGAAAGATTGACACACGTGAGGAGGCCCTTCGACGAGTGCCGCTTCATTCTCCGTGAATGGTCTCCCCAGCCAGACCTTGGGATCGCTACCGTGCATATGCAGCGGCACATCCATCAGGCGAGACGCTCCGGCTCGTGCGCCAATACGTCTCCGAACCATATGGTTTTCCCTGCGAATGTATACGTGCACAGTGTCAGGACATGTATTTACCGAAGACGTGTGGAAGATGCCTAGAAGATATATGAAACGTCTTCCGGGCACCTTATGGGTTTCATTTCTTACTTACCTCTTGCAGTAGGTGACGTAGTCGTCGAATTTTGCCTTCAACTTGCGGTATTGGGGCACGTTGCCATGCATCCACAGCTCCAGCGCTTTCGTTTCAGCGCGGGAGAGTACATGGCGCTTGCCTTGTGTTCCCAAAACCACGGTGTTCGGCGCCCTCAACGGTGCGGTGGCCAAGAACGGGAGCACGGGTGGCCGGGTGGGATTGGTGGTTGCCTCCCGCCGGCGACGAAGTACCAAGATTAACCCTCGCACCACATGTACCATCCGGTACCGCCCGAAGCCTTGCATAACACTCTGAACCGGATATGCATTGTTCTTCACCCACCTTCGAATCTTCCCGTTGAATGATTCGAACACGTACATCCATGTCCCCGTATTGGACCATACATGAGGAGTTGGTCGGGGAAGTGGGAAAGCAAATGCGTGTTGATGACCAGCCAGTCAGGTGAGCCATCGCGCTCGAGTGACTTGAAGAACTCATCCACCCGATTTTGAAGCTTAGGAACATCCTGCAAAATCGCCAAATAAAAGGTAATTAAGGAAGACGTGTGGAATGTACTCGGAACGTATTCGGGATGTCTTCCAGATGTCTTCCGTACCTTACAGTCTACAAGCTCCGAAGTGAGCTCTCTCGTTATGACCGTCAACTGCCCGGTCAAGTCTTCAAGCATGTTTTTCGAGTAGCCCTCGTCTCTATCCCAAGACGCTAGCACGCTCATGATGCCCGCTTGTAGCATTTTCAACGCCTCGTGACACTTGAGCGTCTTCGGTCCGGTGTTCGTGCCGTTCGGACGCAACATCTTCTTATGGCCTTGCCCCCATGACCTTCCCAACGAGAGCTCCGTCATGAACTTCAAGGCGGTCTCTAGCGACCTCAAAGATTTCGACCCTTTTGCACGCATCGGGATTTGAAACGGACCAATTGCCATTGAATATCGTTCCACACCTGTCATTTTCCCGGGCGCGAAAGTTAGTGGTGACAGGAAGACATCTGGAAGACACGTAGAGGATACTTGGGGCATCTTCCGGGCGCCTTCCTATCTAGTGGTCGGGTTTTGACTGCATCACCTTTGTCGTCCCTTGTCGTCTTCCACCACGTGGGATGTATATCGTTCGCGCGAGCGTGCTCTCTTACACCCGGCGTAAAGTCGAACCCCATGAGTGCCTCATGGACATATAGCCCAAGGTTTCGGAGTTGATGCATGCCGTCAAGGATGACATTCTTGGAAAGATCGAAATACGGCAAACGAGATAGTGCCGATGGGAACTTCGCACCGGTTTCGCCGATTTCCTCCTCCAACACTTCCTGAAGATTGGCCGCATTCTTACACGTGCTAAGCAAGACGTGTCGTTGGCCCGCGCGTCGAATGAACTCGTCGGTCTTTGGTACGGCGGGCCCTGCGTACAATAACAGGAAGACGCTCAGATGACATCCGGAAGATCTTGTGAATACATTCGGCATGTCTTTGGGGAAAACGGACCTGGCGGATCTTGCTCGCAAAACTTGTACAACATCTTATTTAGATGCGGGCATTTCCCCTTTCCCCGGATCAAACATTTTGCACACGCACAGAAGCTGCCCACGCCCATAATGTTCATAGCATCGACGAGCCCTACATAGTCAAACACGGCGGCAAGAAGCATCGCCCGGCATTGGAACACGTCGTCCGTGAAGGAGTCCCAACATGGAAACCCAACTTCCCAAAGTTCCAAAAGCTCGTCTACCAACCTCTCGTAGAGGATGGTGGTGTTCTTCGGCTTCCCCGCCATCATTCCCCACAACTCAAGGTTCACAAACCTCTTGCGGATTTCCGGTGGCAAGTTCAACACTTGAAAGTAAATAGGGAAAACCCCCGACTTGTCCTTCCAAACGGTGGCCCCGTCGGCGCAAAGCATGAGGATGACGTTGCGAGGGTCCTTGAAGAAGTCGGGATATGCAGCTTGCTTCGCCTTCCACTCAGATCCATCAGCAAGATACATAAATACAACTTAAATTCATTCAAGTAGTAGGAATCAGGAAGTCGTACGGAAGATGTACGGAAGACATTCTGTACATCTTCTGTACCTCTTCGGGGCAATTCAGGATATGCTCTATCAATGTGTTACTCACCGGGAATGTCTTCCAGAATGCCTTCCTCGGACTTTTCCCGCGTGGCGTGCGAACGCATGAGCCCAGCTACGTCGGGATGGCTGTAAATTGCTTGAAGTAAATCCTTTAAATGCCAATGATAGAATTGGCACTTCGCCTTCCCTCGCTTTGCACTCGGGGTGGCTTCGGCATTCCGGGTGTCGTCCGCACCCTCGGCATTCACCGCACCGCACCGATCCTCACCTCCCTCCCAACGGCATGCCCCGCACCTTGGACAGTGGTCAAAGTCCGCGAATTGTTTTTCGAACATCACGCACCCATGCGGGCAAAGGTCCACCACTAGGAGTGGGATATCCATGACCTTAAACCGAGCAATGCTTTGTTTGAAGGAGTCGGGCAAATTAGAAAATACGTCCGGGTGATTAGTTTTCAAAATGTGCAGCAGTTGCCCAAAGGATTCTTGAGTCATATTGCCATCCAGATTCCACTCCAATAAGTCGAGTAGGGTATCCTCGGAGCTCGTCGCTGCGGTCTGTCATCGAAGGATAAAACGGAAGGCGTCAGGAAGACGCACGGAAGACGTCCTATGTAACTTCCGGGCGTGTTCCGGGTACAAAAGACATCACACTATATACAATTTTCAATTCTGAGCAAAATATTCAAACAGCGAACGTTACCTCCATATCAGCCAAGTTCTCCAACGACTTTAATTTTCCTTCGATTTCTTCCGTCACCTTTCTAGCAAGTTCCGGGTCGACATGGTCGAGTAATTCGTCGAGCTCTTCTTGAACGGCTTCCGGGTCCGGCAAGTTTCCATCGGCATCGGCATCGTCAAGGGAACCGGAATCGGCATCTTCCTGCCAACCACAATCACTTTCAATGGGCACGAGATACATACGTGCCAATTGTGAAGGACGACTGCATTACCTATCAGGAGTAACCGATTTTGATATGTACCTTCATTCTCATGAAGACATGCGGATGATACCTGGAAGACCTTTCGCACGTCTTCCGGGTACCTTCCGCGAGGGTTACCTGAGAATGATAGTCTTTCTACCCGGATTTGCACACCTGATCCGACTCCTCGCCATCGGGATGTTGCTCATCGTCGTCCACAGCCTCTTCCGGAAGCGTCGGAAGGCATACAATCTGTTTGAACATAGTCCTATGTCGAGACCGTGTCCTCATGGTGACGAAGCGCATGGATGAGTGACACGCGCCACAATCACACCCCACCATCCCGGGCCCGCGGTTGGACGTGATACCAACGGCGGCCCCGTCATCTTCTTGCGTCTCACCCGCCAACTCGACGGGCGTGGGAGGCATGTTGCGGTGTGCTACGGGGCCTTTCATCCGCCTGCGCAAGCATGCCACACGGATCCGCCGGGAATAAGCTTGACCGGAATGAGCCCGGAAGATGCGCAGAAGACGCTCGGGACGTCTTCGGAACGACTTCCGACGGAGCGTGCAGGCATACATCTTTCATGGAGATACGGGCATGCCGTGCTAACCGGTTCGCACCTTCGTGTTGGCCTCTCCGGGGGGAGGGGGTCACGGTTGGACGTGGTACCAACGGCGGCCCCGTCATCTTCTTGCGTCTCACCCGCCAACTCGACGGGCGTGGGAGGCATGTTGCGGTGTGCTACGGGGCCTTTCATCCGCCTGCGCAAGCATGTTACACGCATCCGCCGGGAATAAGCTTGACCGGAATGAGCCCGGAAGATGCGCAGAAGACGCTCGGGACGTCTTCGGAACGACTTCCGACGGAGCGTGCAGGCATACATCTTTCATGGAGATACGGGCATGCCGTGCCAACCGGTTCGCACCTTCGTGTTGGCCTCTCCGGGGGGAGGGGGTCACGGTTGGACGTGATACCACCGGCGGCCCCGTCATCTTCTTGCGTCTCACCCGCCAACTCGACGGGCGTGGGAGGCATGTTGCGGTGTGCTACGGGGCCTTTCATCCGCCTGCGCAAGCATGTCACACGCATCCGCCGGGAATAAGCTTGACCGGAATGAGCCCGGAAGATGCGCAGAAGACGCTCAGGACGTCTTCGGAACGACTTCCGACGGAGCGTGCAGGCATACATCTTTCATGGAGATACGGGCATGCCGTGCCAACCGATTCGCACCTTCGTGTTGGCCTCTCCGGGGGGAGGGGGTCACGGTTGGACGTGATACCAACGGCGGCCCCGTCATCTTCTTGCGTCTCACCCGCCACCTCGACGGGCGGGGGAGGCATGTTGCGGTGTGC
>LGRX02033699.1:0-52470 GCA_001247695.2 Cymbomonas tetramitiformis | reverse complement strand
CCAGCCAGGTCCTGAGAGTGAGGCGCCATGGGGCAGAGACCAGCCAGGTCCTGAGAGATCACTTATCAAGATAGGTCTGTCCGAGCTCTCGTGCACAATAGACCCAGGCCAAGACACGGGATGGGCTGATCCAATGGAAGTCGACGCTCGCAAGTTTGTTTTTGAGCTGATGTGAAGGGTGGTTCAGCTTAGGAAGAGCATGGCAAGTGGTGGAGTCTATGGGGTAAGACTGTGGGATGTCATCGTAGAAAGTGCAGCTCTATGGGCGGGGTGTGTCTCATGACGTGGAAGCCGCATGGAGGACCTGGAATCAGTTTGGAGATCTCCATGGAGCGCCGTTTCGAGAGTGCATGCGAACTCTGGGGGCGGAATATGGCTGGGCGCGGCATGTTGGGCTGCGCGGCAGAGGGATGGGAATGGGGTGCGTGTGACGCTGCTTTGTGGCGTGGACGCGGATTCAATGCGGGCCGTGCGTCGTGCAACAGACGGGGGAATGGCGCATGTGCCGCTGCTCTTCTGCGTCGACGCGGATCTGAAGTCCAGCAGCGCAGTGGCCTACGCCCTGCTCCATGATAGGTGACCCTTCGCCTGCCAATGCCCGCCCGTCCCGCCTGCCTCGACCTGCACCTCGGTGCCTGCTGCTTGGAGAAGGACTCAGACATCCTGATCCAACCTTCCATGTCTCCTTCCTGCCCCGTCATGACCCAGGCTCCACTCCTCCCCAGGTCCGCAACCGACTGAAGTTTCATGCAATCCGTACTGAAGCGTCATCCAGACACACAGACGTAGTATGCCATCATGGCACTCTGAGGGCAAAAAGCTCATGTGCAGTGACATGCTGTGTCATTGGGTCTACCGTTTTGCTTGAGAGTGAGCGTATGAGAACGACCTGGGTTCTACCCTGGACTGAGACGTCAGAAGACGTGGCTGGGCTGGGTGCTTCCAGTATGCACGGAGAAGGCGACTTGTTACGCCACGTGGGGTGTGTCGCCCGCTCGATCTGCCCCCGCCTACTGACGCAGCCCGTATCCGCGCCGCCGTACGCGAAGCACCAGGGCATTGAAGGAGGGCGCTGGGCGAGCCAAGTGTGAATGCCTGCCTGCGCGCCCACGCCAAGCCGCGCGGGCTCCTGGGATCACTTCAGGCGAAAGGAGCACGGCGCCACTTCTTGCGCTCGTGTGAATCGCGATGCATGTATTGCAACAAACGGCAGACGCGCTTGCTGCCGTCGATTTGACGTTTTTGCTGCGATCGCTGCGCTCAGCATCGCGCGCCACGTGGGTGCGGCATTTGTGGAGCTGCTGCGGCCATCGGAGGTGTGATCAGGGGAGCTGCTGCGGCCATCGGAGGTGTGATCAGGGGAGCTGCTGCGGCCATCGGAGGTGTGATCAGGGCAGCTGCTGCGGCCATCGGAGGTGTGATCAGAGGAGCTGCTGCGGCCATCGGAGGTGTGATCAGGGGAGCTGCTGCCGTGCAGGTTCATGGGCTATAAGCTCACCGAGGCGCAGGGCAGGGAGCTGGAGTATGACTACAGCGTTACGAGTCTGGCGCTGGACATGCGGGATGGCGCGCGCCTCTGCAAGATGGTACGCCTGCTGCTTCCCCTTGTGGGGTGCGGAGTGTGGACGGGCCTCCGCCGAGCGCAGGCAGGCGTGACGGCCTCTTCCATGAGCCACCCCTCCGACATCGGCTCAAAGCCAGGAGGGCAACCTCTCCGCCTCCCGGCTCAGCCGAAGGCGACCTCGGGGTCAGACTGAATCGCTCGCTTCCCAGCCAGGCTAGAGGGTCGCTGGCCGAGGGCATCTTCTATCGTTGGGCCTCTACGTCCCGCCGATCCTTAGAATCGGCTTGGCGCTGATCGGCCTTTTTCGAGGGGGATTGCGCGCTTCCCCAGCGCCATGCCACCTGCAGCTCCAGCACTCGCCTCGGGGAAAAGCCTGCTGCGCTCCTCGCATCACCCGAGGGGCGCGCCCCCGGAGATGCCCGGGAGTCGGAGAGGCAGTGCAGCGGGCATGGGTGGAGAGGATGAAGGCAGATTGTGGGAGCGGGCAGGTCGAAGTCCTGAGCAAAGATGCAAGCTCCGTGAGGCAGCGACAGATCCCCGCCACCTGCCACGCGCTCAAGCTTCACAACAATAAGGTCGGCGGCCTCGGCGTCGGGCGGGAACCCACTTGAGCACACACTGCCCCCATCCCTCCTCTGGCACCTCGACGCAAAGCCCCGACCCGGCGGATTCTGCGCTCACTCTGCATGCGCCTGCTGCCGCAGTCGTTTATTTTGTGCCCGCTGCCCTCATATTCGGCGGAACTTGGCCAAGCTCCTCTGCTCATGTGGGCCATGCCGGCCAGGCACTTTGGCGGCGGGAAGGCCGCTGAAGGGGGGGGTGAGGGTGACGTCAGATGCAGGTGGCACTTGCTGCCATGCCAGCTGCAGGGCTGCCGCTTGCTGAGCGTCCGGGGTCGTGTTGGATGCAGGTGGCACTTGCTGCCATGCCAGCTGCAGGGCTGCCGCTTGCTGAGCGTCCGGGGTCGTGTTGGATGCAGGTGGCACTTGCTGCCATGCCAGCTGCAGGGCTGCCGCTTGCTGAGCGTCCGGGGTCGTGTTGGATGCAGGTGGCACTTGCTGCCATGCCAGCTGCAGGGCTGCCCCTTGCTGAGCGTCCAGGGTCGTGTTGGATGCAGGTGGCACTTGCCGCCATGTCAGCTGCAGGGCTGCCCCTTGCTGAGCGTCCAGGGTCGTGTTGGATGCAGGTGGCACTTGCCGCCATGTCAGCTGCAGGGCTGCCGCTTGCTGAGCGTCCGGGGTCGTGTTGGATGCAGGTGGCACTTGCTGCCATGTCAGCTGCAGGGCTGCCGCTTTGCGAGGGACCTGAGCTTGAAGCTTATGCCACGAAGGTGAGGTGTTCGCATTCACCTTCTGATGAGCTGCTCGCTGTGATGTATTTTCTGGGATCTGCTCTATCTTCAATACTTTCACGGTCACCAGCATGAAGATCGCTCGGAAGCCATGACGTGTTCATTGGATGTCATCATTCACCTGCAAGCATGACGTGTGCACTGGATGTCATCATTCACTTACAAGCATGACGCGTGCACTGGATGTCATCATTCACTTGCAAGCATGACGTGTGCACTGGCGGTGATGGGGATGGGACCAGGCCGCGGATCTGGTCAGCGGGCACCGTGAGAAAACACTCGGGATCCTGTGGAAGATGATGTGGCACTGGCAGGTGTGTGTGTGGCTTGTCCTTGGACCGATTCCTATGGCATCACATTGGCATAGAGGATCAGCTGCACTATGCACCCTCACCGGGGATCAAAGGATTCATCACACACTTCCGGACACTTATCTAAATTCTCCGGAGATTATGAGGAATGGGACCACCTAAGCCTCACTGAGCCACCTGAGCCCCTCTGCAACTGCACCGGCGGCGAGCCGCTGCCGTGCCTCTGGAGCGGGTTCACCTCTGCCCCGAAGTGCTTGAGACCTCTTCTCCACCACCAAACCTACGCGCAGGACCACCCCTCTGCCCCTGAGCCTCACTGAGCCACCTGAGCTCCTCTGCACCGCTCTGCCGGCGCACTGCCGCTGTGGTTCACCCGTGTGTATGCTTATCCTTGCGACTCCTTTGGCGCCCCGTAGCCACAGAAGACTGCACTATGTACCCACGCCGGGGATCAAAGGATTCAGCACACACTTCGGGACACTCATCTGGATTCTCCGGAGCTCACTAGTGAAGAATGGGACCCCCTAACCCTCGCTGAGCCACCCGAGCCCCTCTGCATCTGCACCATCAGCGCACTGCCGCCTTGTGCCTGAAGCCGGTTCATCCCTGCCCCCCGAGCTGTGCGAGCCATATCTCCACCACCAATTCGGGAGGGTCCAAAGCACCGCGCCGTCCCCAACGTTTATTTTGCTCTTGCGCCTTAAGTGTGACGCCCATGAGTTTCATGCGGTCATTCCTCAAGCCTGCGTATTCTCCTTTCGTCCATGGGCTCAGGTGAGAGAAGTCAGGGTCACGCAAGGAGAAGAAAGGGCCAATGACCACCAAGCCCAAAAACTTCGGACCATTTCCCAAATCGGCGTCTCCATAGTTCGCCACAAGCGCGACAAAGTTACCATCGCCAGCGTGAATCACATATTTACGCAAAATTTTATACAAGGTTCCTTTGCTGAAGCTTTCGCCTTCTACTTTTGATAGAATGATTATGGGTAGAACACCTTTTTGAATCACGACTAGACATCGTTCCCCATAGGCTTGCTCAAGTGGTTCGACTTTTCCATGCTTGCGAGGCAAACGATGCAAGCACCAAGCACAAGGAACCGGTTAATATCGGGAAAAATTCAGCAGCGCTTCCGCCCATCAGGCTTAGAATTGAACTCAAACCCTAACACCTAATGCAACCTAATCGACCTTGAGTCTAAGGTTGTAAGTTAGTACGATGAAGCCTCGCTCATAGAGCCGCAGGCTGTGTATGGATTGCAAACGAAAGTTCCGACCATAGGTCCGAAAACACTCGTTGTCTTCCATCTTTGCAACGTATGAATTTTTTGCGTAAATATGTGATTCACGCTGGCGACGGTAACTTTGTCGCGCTTGTGGCGAACTATGGAGACGCCGATTTGGGAAATGGTCCGAAGTTTTTGGGCTTGGTGGTCATTGGCCCTTTCTTCTCCTTGCGTGACCCGGACTTCTCTCACCTGAGCCCATGGACGAAAGGAGAATACGCAGGCTTGAGGAATGACCGCATGAAACTCATGGGCGTCACACTTAAGGCGCAAGAGCAAAATAAACGTTGGGGAAGGCGCGGTGCTTTGGACCCTCCCGTCAATTCACCATGTGTGTGTGTATGCTTATCCTTGCGAATCCTTTGGCACCCGGAAGCCACAGGAGACTGCACTATGTACGCACGCGGGGGATCAAAGGATTCAAGGATTGTGTATGTGTGTGCGAGGATGGCGGGCACCTCCCCTGGCTCCTGCATCCTCCTATGCATTCTGATTTTCTGCTGCTCCAGATTCCTACCTTGTGATTACTCTGTGCCTCTGCGGCTGGCATGCATGCGAGGGTCGGATTCGTGCCAGCTGTCAATGTCTGGAACTGTGTAGGGCTGTGACATGTCAGTGCTGAGCGTTCGCGTGGAAGAGACAGCTGATGCCCATTGCCTTAGATCCGCCTTTTTGGACACATCGTCAACGCACCAGGAGGCTTGACGATGCCTGTTGTCCGGATTGACTTTCAGCGGTGTGAGAGTCCGCATCGCCCCAACCGTGGATGCCCCCGGTGCAGTCCTTTACTCCGTGAATTACAACCGTGGATGCCCCCGGTGCAGTCCTTTACTCCGTGAATTACAACCGTGGATGCTCCCGGTGCAGTCCTTTACTCCGTGAATTACAACCGTGGATGCCCCCGGTGCAGTCCTTTACTCCGCGAATTTTGGGGATGCGACTTGCACCGTCTTGGATGCTGCGCGCAAGCTTTAGGGAGGTGGAGGATGGGTGCTTCTGGCAGTTGCCACAGCTGCTCGACCTCGACGAGCTGCGAGCTGAGATTGCCCAGCTGGAGCAGGGGAGCCCTCAGCAGTGCCCACCACTCACCGGTGCCGCCCGAGGGGTCATCCACATCTCTGACCCCCTTGTGTCGGAAGAGATTGATGCCATCCCGATTTAGCCTTCCGATGACATCCGCTGCGCCTGGGCCCCGATCTAGCCTTCCGATGACATCCGCTCCGCTCGGGCTCCGATCTAGCCTTCCGATGACATCCGCTGCGCTCGGGTTCTGCAGAGATGGAGACCCGTCTGGACACCTACATGGACAGCGAGATTCTCACCCTGTTGCTGTGGTGGAGCCAGGCGGTGGTTGCAAGGCACGGCCCCGCGAGTGCTCGCTAGCCGGGTCATCTTATGGGCGGCGGGCCAGCTGACTGCACGCACCTCTTTTGGCCGCGTGACTGCGGATGGCGCCCAGGCGGATCACTAACTGAAGGGTAGACGCGCAGGTATGACGCGCGCGTTGTCAACTTCACCTCCTCTTTGGCGGATGGACGGGTGCTTTGCCTCCTGCTGCACTATTATCTCGGGGAGGCCGTCGTCCACCAGGAAGACATCCGGGGTCCGGTGTGACATCTGAAGCGTGCCTCAGTCCTTCTCTGACCAGCTCCCCCACTGATTGTTCTCGGGATGTCACCATGGAATTCGCACTTCAGCCCCGCGACCCTTGCAGTGCATGTCCCCTCGACCCTTGCAATGCATGTCTCCTCGACCCTTGCAATGCATGTCCCCTCGACCCTTGCAATGCATGTCCCCTCGACCCTTGCAATGCATGTCCCCTCGACCCTTGCAATGCATGTCTACGTGAGCCTAACTGTTTACGAATTTGGATCATTTGGAGTTGCCTGCACACCTCAGCAGATGTCAACGCCCTCTGACTTGCAGGGATCCCATTTTGACCCCACGCGCTGCACGCAGATGTCTTCGGGAGCTCTCTCGGCAGAGGAAGCATTTGGCAATGGTCCACACGAAGAATCCGACACCGAGTCGGAATGCGATCTTCCTTGGACCGTAAGTTCCCTCGCTCCCCGCGTTTCTGACCGGGTGTGTATGCTTATCCTTGCGAATCCTTTGGCACCCCGAAGCCACAGGAGACTGCACTATATACCCACGCCGGGGATCAAAGGATTCAGCACACACTTCGGGACACTCATCCGGATTCTCCGGAGCTCACTAGTGAAGAATGGGACCCCCTAAGCCTCGCTGAGCCACCCGAGCCCCTCTGCATCAGCACCGCCAGCGCGCTGCCGCCTTGTGCCTGAAGCCGGTTCATCCCTGCCCCCCGAGCTGCGCGAGCCATATCTCCACCACCAAGCCCACGCGCAAGACCACCCCTCTGCTCCCTGAGCCTCACTGGGCCACCTGAGCCGCTCTGCGGCTGTCCTGCCGGCGCACTGCTGCTGTGTCTCTGGATGGAGTGTGAGTGTGTATGCTTATCCTTGCGACTCCTTTGGCGCCCCGTAGCCACAGGAGACTGCACTATGTACCCACGCCGGGGATCAAAGGATTCAGCATACACTTCCGGACACTCATCTGGATTCTCCGGAGCTCACTAGTGAAGAATGGGACCCCCTAAGCCTTGCTGAGCCACCCGAGCCCCTCTGCATCAGCACCGCCAGCGCACTGCCGCCTTGTGCCTGAAGCCGGTTTCATCCCTGCCCCCCGATCTGCGCGAGCCATATCTCCACCACCAAGCCCACGCGCAAGACCACCCCTCTGCTCCCTGAGCCTCACTGGGCCACCTGAGCCCCTCTGCGGCTGTCCTGCCGGCGCACTGCTGCTGTGTCTCTGGAGCCGGCTCACCCCCGCCAATCGAGCCACCCCTCCACCACCAAGCCCACACCCCACATCACCCCGCTGCCGCCTACAGCCTGGTCTCAAGAGAACTTGCCCACCCACGCCACGGCCAGAATGCCCAAGCGCTGTCCCAAGGGGCTGAGAATGATAAACTGGGTTGCCCTCATCCAAACTTGCGCATCCGCCACCGCCTTGCGCCTGTAGCCCTCTACCCCCAGCACCAACTCCCCGTGACTGGAGCCCTTGCGCTGATTGCCTTGCGAGGTGGCCGCGAACTTGAGCAATGCGCTCCACACTTGCGCTGTAACTGTCACGCCACACTGTTTCTACCTGGGGTCCCATTCCCACAGTTGCCTGTGTGTCCCAAGCTCTCCCGGTGGCCGATAGTTCACCACCCGGTCGTCGCCTTCCCGACAGCTGCTCACTGTTAGTTCCGGCACGGCCAGCAACCTCGCCCGGTGGGCACGGAAGCTGATGAGATGCCGTATGCTGCCTTGCAACCTGTTGTAAGTGGTCATCGCTGCCAGGATGGGCCCCCGGGCTCTGAGGGGCCCGGCGTGTGTCATCTCCACCCGCGGACCTCCCCACATCTCCCCCGTCATCCTCATCAGTTCCCCCCATGCCATCAACCACCCCAAGAAGGCCGGCCACCCGCCTGCTCGCCCCCATCAAGGTGGCCACCCCTCCCTCAGCCAAGGCCATTGCTTGCTCCGGCGAGGCCCCACTCTGCTCCTGAGTCCAGACCCCACTCCCCGGGCCCGGCGACAAAAGGTCATCCCACTCATTCAAGATATCCTCGACACTCGACGCCGCCTGGCTGAGCCCGCCTATGCCTGCCCGTGCCCCTCCAGATCGCGCCTCGGCGGTGCCCCCTCCTTGACCCTCCACAGTGCCCAGATGCTCCACCTCCCGCCGCACGTCCTCCATGCTCTCCAAAAGCCTCAATGCCATCGCGCCGACGGGCGTGGTTTTTTTTTCTTTCTTTTTTTTTCTTTTTCCTCAATGCCATCGCGCCTGCCTCGCCTGCCTCACCGGGAGCGTGCCCAGACCGCTCACGCTGCGTTCCCTCAGATTCCTGCATCCCACCGCCAGACCCATCCTGCGTGGCATAGTCTGTCTCCTCGAACGCGTCCTCCCACGCTCTGTCCATCAGTGCCAACCTCTCCGCCCCTTCCCGTCGGTCCGCCTCCCCCTGATCCAGGTCCGGGCCCATGCCTCCTCCCACACGCCCTCCGCCAGCCCAACGCCACCCACTTCCGGCCGGACATCGCCCTACAGCCCGCCTGATGATCAGCCGTGCAACCCCCCGTGCAAGCGCGAAAGAAAGCAGCCGGACCCACTTCTCCTTCCAGCCCACCGCCCCGCCACGTGCCGCTTCCTCGTCCTCGTCCTCGTCCTCGTCCCCATTGCCATCCACCTGCTCTCCCCCTTCCGCGTTCGCCTCCATGTGCCGCCGCTCCCTGAAGCGCCGCTGCGTCTTCCGAAGGAATCCATTCGCCGCAGGCCCCAGCCCACCGTACACCTCCACCCCAAAGGGGATGAATTGGTGTGAGCGGACATCCCCGTACGTCGCCACCTTGCTCTCCTCTACCTTCTTCGCCGCCGCCCCGGGGGCCATCATGGCCGCTCCCAGGTGCGCGTCTGACATCGGCCGCGCCGTGGCCACATCAAACAGCACATGCTGGCCCGGTCCCTCCGCATCCAGCACTGTCACATCCGGGCAATGATTCCGTGAGTAGGTCAGGTAGCCCGCGAAGTCATCGTGCAATGCAGACGCCAAGGGATAGGCAGACTTGGCCCCCTCGAACAGCACCCTCTGCAGTTTGTGGTGGATGAAAGAGTACCAATTTCCTCCCCCAGCCCCCACTCCCCCCCGGCATGCCAGTAAGTGTGTCCCGGTGGGATCCCGCTCTCCTCCACAATCGGGGCACTCCTCCACTTGGCCAAGGAGGGGCTGCTCCGCATGAAGAATGTGCCGCAGGGCCCCCCGGTATTCCGCCGAACTGAGCTCCAGGGCTGGGCAGCATGGAACACCCCTCAAGAAAGCAGGCCCAATATTGTTGAAGGTCACCGAGAAAAGCCAGGGGAGCCGAGACGCCCCCACGTGCCCAGCCAGCCAAAGCCAATCCACAGAGTGGAGGACAGCAGCATAGACCCGTTGGGCACGTTTTTGAGACCTGCTGTAATCACTCAACTTCTTGACGTCGTCCGCCTTTGGCACTTGTGGTGGCAAATGCTCATTTGCTCCCCTCGCCTCCCCAATCACCTCCATCGCCTCCGACACCTTCTGCATGGCCGCTTGCAAAGAATTGACATACGGCAAGTCGCTCTCAGCCCCGAGGCCCTCGGTCCCCGCCGTCACTGTCGGAAAGAGCTCCCGCATATCCTCCCAAACTTGCGCAAACCCACCAAGCCAGGCCGCACTGCTCACCCTCGCCGCCTTAGTCAGGCCCATCCCATGCGGGAGGGTGGCAAACTCACAGAAATGCCACGCCAATCCACCGCCAGGCAGCAAGTCCCGCAACGCCCCCTGCATCCTCCTGTCATGCTCCTCAGCCGCCTCTCGCATCATCTCCGGCGGCACACCTCGCAGCCAGAACCCCAGCCTCGGGTGGGCACAGAATCGAGGCAGAAGCCCCTGGGCCTGCGCATGCCCAAGCTTGTTCAAGAGGGGCAGGATGCCACATAGCTCCTCCACCTTCTTCAACATCTCCACACTGACCGCCTCTGCCTTCCCCACCGGCACCCCCAAGACATCGATGAAGTCCAGCTCCCCCCGTGCACCCGGCATCCCGGCCTCGAAGCAACTGGCGTCCCCCTCAGGCGAGAAAGCCGCTGACTTCACCAGCTGAATATCCAGGCCAATCGCCACTGCCTCCTCCATATAAGTCTCATATGCGAGCGCCGCTTCAACCGGAGGGCCCAGGAAGAAAGCGTCATCCAAGTAGGCAAAGATGACCACGCTAGGGTGTCCCTCCTGAACCCGCTCCGGCACCACCTGCAACGGGGCAGCCAAGTAAAGTGGCCCCAGGGGGTCCCCCTGCTGCGTGCCCTCCTTCGACTTGACAAATCGCATCACCGAGCCATCAACGCCCCCCAGCCGAAACCCCAGGTTCGCATCCACCCCATAACAAAGGTCTGTCCATGCCCACAGCTCCGGGAAGTCCCGCTCGATAGCCTCAAACATTGCCTCACGGTGCACCGCAATGAAGGCATTCCTGGCATCTGCCTTAACACAGACCCATTCCGGGTGCCGATCCAGGGCCGCCTGAACAGTGTGGACCCCCAGGTATGCCCCTCCCTTCACCGCAACCCCAATCTGGGCCGCCCGCAGTCCACCATGGTCATCATCCTGTCGACGCCCACAAAATCGAGCCCTGAGGGCCTTCGCACGCTGCCTGCATATGACCTTCGCCACTAGCTTCCGGAGAACTTCGCCACACGCAATGGGCCGGACGTTGACGCTGAGGTCGTCCTTCAGCAACGCCACTAACCTAGCGCCTGCCAACCACTCCCGAACCCCCGCTGGGGCCCGACCTGCCGCCAGATGGTTGCACATCTCCAACAGTGCATCTCGCCCACCATAGACATGGACCGCCCAGATATGCTCCCAGCGCCACTGAGAGCTGCCCGGTCCCGAGGCCCGCGGCAGATTACGCATTACATCATCGAACGTCTTCTCATCCAGCTCAAGCGCCTGCCCCTGAAGCTCCCGCCGGCGATCCTCTCCCACATCTTGCCTCCTGCCTGTCCCAGCCGGGTGCAACCGCTCCAGCTTCAGCAACGTCTCCTCTGTCGCTGGTGCCAGCTTGGCCAACTCCAGCCTCTTCGCTGCCTTTCCCAGCTGCCCCGCCTTCACCAAGCGCACAGCATCTCGCAGCACCCGTTCCTCATCCGCCTCGGCCACAGCTCGTCGATCCCCCGGCACCTCCGCATCCCCTCCCACTCGCCGCGTAGAAAGCGGGCGCAACGCTCCTTAATGACCTGGGCCACACCCTGCTTCACCCCCTGCTGGACCAGCTGAAGAACCAGGCGCGGGAGTGAAAAGAACAGCTTGTAGGCCTCGACGTCCTCTGTGTCCACCCGCATCCTCCGAAGCGCGACCATCACACACTCGGTGAACAGTCCCCACAACTTCTTCGGCACCATCAGGGAAGGGAAGTCGCTCACAGCACACTCGTCGACACTCAGTCCTCGCAGCCATGTCCACCCCGCCTCTCCAAGCCCATCCGGGTCCCCCACCAAGCTCTCGCCTCCGTGCTGCCCCTGCGCCCGCCCCGCCGCCCGTGGATTGCCCCGGCCCCCACTGCCGCCTCCCCCCTGAGCCGGCGCACAACGCTGAGCATAACTAGCCAGACAGCCCCCACCCCGACCTTGATGCTGCCGCAATCCAGTCTCCGAGAGGATATGTCCACAGCTCTGCTCAGGGCACCGCGTGAGCCTCGCCGCAGACAGCAGAAGCCCCGATGCGTCAGGATGGCTCCGCCGAAAATGCTCCGTCAGTGCTCGTCTGCTTCCTAGGGCCCCCACTGAGCACCCCGGCACCGAGCAGACCACATTCCCCACCCGCTGTCCTGCCCCCTTCCGCCCGCCACTTCCCTCGAGCTGCGCCGACCCACTAGTTCCTCCCGAGGCACCCCCCAACGGTCTCAGTGGCTCCACAGCCCCTCCCTCACCCGCCACATCAGCCCCGCGCTCTGCCCCCACCGTCCTCGTCCCTAACCTTACCCCGTGGACACCCTCACCCGCCACCCCCACGGCCTCCTCACCACCCGACTGTCCCACCGCTACAGCACCACTCCCAAGATCAACGCTAACCCCAGCCGAACGCCCCGACAGTTCCAATCGAAGTGACAGATGAGGGCCCTCCACGCCCTCTCCGCTGCTCACTGCCATCCCACCCGCCAGACCATCCACTCCGGCCCCGTCCTCCCCGCTGACCCCCTCAGTTTCGCCACCCGCACCCGCGCCCACATCCCCCCGAGGCAACCGCCGCCAACCCATAAGCAAGCCCTTCTCCGCCTCCCTGCTCCAGCCACCAACCGTCTTCACCCCGACGCGCCGCCCACCACCCCGCCTGGACAGGAAACCGTCATGATCACCCGGGTCTCTCGGCCTGTCCTCCAGGAACACCTCCTCTCTCTCCGGGTTCCCATCAAGGTACTCAATCACCGTCGCCCCCTCCACAGATGCCCCCTCCCCTAACCGTCCACCATACCAGCTGCGCTCACCTGGCCAATACACCTCCACCAGGGTGCCCACTGGCAACGCTGGGCCTACACTCTGCCCAGCCGATCTCCCACCATCAACACGTCTTTCATTATTTACACTATCCGTGACCGCCAGGTCCGCCGCCTGCCCAGCCGCCCCTTCCATATTTACACTATAAACAAACCCCTCATTCGCCCGATTACCTTCGTAATCAGAACTCATAGTCATAATTCATTCATTCGAACACTACGCCCAGTGACGCTCACCACCTGCCACCAAGCCGAAAAACCAAAACCAAAATCGAGCCAAAAAACAGCATCCGGAAACTCATCGCCATGGAATTGCAACCGGCCGTGGCCTCAGGAGTCCTGCCTCTCACCCCGGGGGATTGGGCGGGCAGGTGCTGACGCCAGCAGAGGCATCCGTCAGATACAAATGTATCCAATATACTGGACTGTCAGCTGGGTTGGCCTGGATGGGCGCTCTATGCCAACCGCGCGGAGGGCTGTCTGTACAAAAGTAACCGCGCCCCGAAGGTCTCCGGTACCCTCGACCGTTGCTGTTGATGCAAAATCCATCTGCTGTTGGCTCCCCAAACAAATATATGAAACCATGCCTGCACAGGCGCAAAATATGTACACAACTCGAACCACACGTGTGTGCGTGAAACCCAAGACCGGATCTGGACCGTAGAGAGCAACGGCAAGCGACGGCCACCACACCAGAAGTGCGGATTCGTCCTTACGGGCCCGGGTCCAGACCACACCCAACCGAAACCACCGCTAACACAACCAACACAAGAAGGAGAAGACACAACCAAGGCTCCGATCGGCGAAGGCAGCAGCCAAAACCCTGAACTCGGAGGCCTCAGCAGGGAACCCCGAGCGCTATCAACCGACACCACACGCAACCCTAGCCGTGTGGGGGGGTCATACCCCTCAGCCGGCAAACGCTCCCCCCTCCATTCTTTGTCCCCCCGCCAATCCGGCGAGGGTTAGGCCCCGGGGGGAGGGCCCAATTTATTTTTAGGGTTTACGAGGTGCAGGGAGCGTCTGACCGGGTGCGTGTGAAGGAGCGTCTGACCGGGTGTGTGCGTGTGAAGGAGCGTCTGACCGGGTGTGTGCGTGTGAAGGGAGCGTCTGACCGGGTGTAAGTGAAGGAAGCGTCTGACCGGGTGTAAGTGAAGGGAGCGTCTGACCGGGTGCGTGTGAAGGGGGCGTCTGACTGCGGCCGCGCTTCACACGGCGCAGGCGAAGTTCAACATGGCGGCCCTGCCCCCGGAGGAGCAGGAGGCACTGAAGGCGCGGCGAGATCACAACTTTCAGCTGCTGCACACATGCCTTCGGTATCTGGGCGGGGTGCCTGAGTTACTGCACACCGACGACCTGGACCATACCACGCCTGACGAGAAGGTACAAACCTCCGACAGTATCGTTGAGGGCTCATTTGGTGATGGCTCCGCTGAGATTTCCGCCTGGTTTGACCTCAATCTCAGTCCTTATAAATTGCATTTTGTCATTAAGCAACTTCCAGATTTCCCCAGAGCTCCACCAACCCAATGAATCCCAAGAGGTCGGTCAGTCATCCCAACGCCGAGGGCATGACGGGCAGAAGGTAACGTGTGAGACGATAGGTGATTACCCTTTGGAGGGATGGGCACAGGTGGGCATCTGCATGATGGCGTTCCTCTGTGCCCGTCTGTTAGATCAGCAGCGGGAAGTGCAAGCGGTGGTGCGCATACAGCGCATGTGGCGAAATTATCATCAAGGCGGACCTGGCGCATGCCTTACACGCTGGAAAGCAGCGATTGCGGTGGTTGGAAAAGTATGGGGAGTTTACCATGGGGGCTGCGAGCAACGCTCGAGGGCATTGAAGGTAGGAGTTCATTAATGCACAAGGATGCAAAAAAATTGAATAAACAAGTGCATGGCGCAAAACTAATGTAAAATTCGGGATGCGCAGAAAAAAGCTGCCAAGATGAAGAAAGCAAGAAATTATGCAGCGGTATTAATCCAGGCGGCGCAGCGCGGGCGTGCCGCGAGGCAGCTGTGCATGACGATGCAGGGGCAGAGGGTGCGGGCTGCGACGCACGTGCAGGCTGGGGTGCGCATGCACCTGGCTCGGGCACGCTTCCAGAAGCTGCGGATGGCGGCGGTGGGCATCCAGGCGGCGCAGCGCGGGCGTGCCGCGAGGCAGCTGCGCATGACGATGCAGGGGCAGAGGGCGCGGGCTGCGACGCACGTGCAGGCTGGGGTGCGCATGCACCTGGCTCGGGCACGCTTCCAGAAGCTGCGGATGGCGGCGGTGGGCATCCAGGCGGCGCAGCGCGGGCGTGCCGCGAGGCAGCTGCGCATGACGATGCTGGAGCAGAGGGCGCGGGCTGCGACCCACGTGCAGGCTGGGGTGCGCATGCACCTGGCTCGGGCCCGCTTCCAGAAGCTGCGGATGGCGGCGGTGGGCATCCAGGCGGCGCAGCGCGGGCGTGCCGCGAGGCAGCTCCGCATGACGATGCTGGGGCAGAGGGCGCGGGCTGCGACGCACGTGCAGGCTGGGGTGCGCATGCACCTTGCTCGGGCACGCTTCCAGAAGCTGCGGATGGCGGCGGTGGGTATCCAGGCGGCGCAGCGCGGGCGTGCCGCGAGGCAGCTGCGCATGACGATGCAGGGGCAGAGGGCGCGGGCTGCGACGCACGTGCAGGCTGGGGTGCGCATGCACCTGGCTCGGGCACGCTTCCAGAAGCTGCGGATGGCGGCGGTGGGCATCCAGGCGGCGCAGCGCGGGCGTGCCGCGAGGCAGCTGCGCATGACGATGCAGGGGCAGAGGGCGCGGGCTGCGACGCACGTGCAGGCTGGGGTGCGCATGCACCTGGCTCGGGCACGCTTCCAGAAGCTGCGGATGGCGGCGGTGGGCATCCAGGCGGCGCAGCGCGGGCGTGCCGCGAGGCAGCTGCGCATGACGATGCAGGGGCAGAGGGCGCGGGCTGCGACGCACGTGCAGGCTGGGGTGCGCATGCACCTGGCTCGGGCACGCTTCCAGAAGCTGCGGATGGCGGCGGTGGGCATCCAGGCGGCGCAGCGCGGGCGTGCCGCGAGGCAGCTGCGCATGACGATGCTGGAGCAGAGGGCGCGGGCTGCGACCCACGTGCAGGCTGGGGTGCGCATGCACCTGGCTCGGGCCCGCTTCCAGAAGCTGCGGATGGCGGCGGTGGGCATCCAGGCGGCGCAGCGCGGGCGTGCCGCGAGGCAGCTCCGCATGACGATGCTGGGGCAGAGGGCGCGGGCTGCGACGCACGTGCAGGCTGGGGTGCGCATGCACCTTGCTCGGGCACGCTTCCAGAAGCTGCGGATGGCGGCGGTGGGTATCCAGGCGGCGCAGCGCGGGCGTGCCGCGAGGCAGCTGCGCATGACGATGCAGGGGCAGAGGGCGCGGGCTGCGACGCACGTGCAGGCTGGGGTGCGCATGCACCTGGCTCGGGCACGCTTCCAGAAGCTGCGGATGGCGGCGGTGGGCATCAGAGCGGGGCGCAGCGCGCGGGGCGTGTTGCGCGGCAGCTGCGCAAACAGCGATGCAGGGGGGCCGGTGGTGCGGGCTCGACCCACGTGCAGGCTGGGAGTGCGCATGCCTGGCTCGAACCCGCTTCAGAAGCTACGGATAAGCAGTGGTCAGGCATCAGAAGCTGCGCCAACGCGGGCGTGCCGCGAGGCAGCTGCGCATGACGATGCAGAGGCAGAGGCGCGGGCTGCGACGCACGTGCAGGCTGAGGTGGCGCCTGTGCTGCTCAGGCCTTCAGAAGCTGCGGATGGCGGTCGACATCAGGCGGGCGCAGCGCGGGCGTGCCAGCCGAGCAGCTCACGCATGACGTGCTGGGCAGAGGGGCGCGGGCTGCGGCGCACGTGCAGGCTGGGGTGCGCATGCACCTGGCTCGAACCCTTCCAGAAGCTGCGGATGGCGGTGGGTATCAGAGGCGAGGCGCAGCGCAGGCGTGCCGCGGGCAGCTGCGCATGACGATGCAGGGGCAGGGCGGCGGGCTGCAGCACGTGCAGGCTGGGTGCGCATGCACCTGTTTCGGGCCAGCACCCGCTAGGATGGCGGCCGGTCCAGAGCATCATTGCACCTTCAGTAGGCCTGTATGTGAGCGTCTGCGCGAAACGCTGCGCATAAGCGATAGCACAGGGGAGCAGAGAGAGCGCGGAGCTGCGGCGCACATGCAGGCTGGAATGGTGCGCATGCACCTGGCTCGGGCCCGCTTCCAGAAGCTGCGGATGGCGGCGGTGGGCATCCAGGCGGCGCAGCGCGGGCGTGCCGCGAGGCAGCTGCGCATGACGATGCAGGGGCAGAGGGCGCGGGCTGCGACGCACGTGCAGGCTGGGGTGCGCATGCACCTGGCTCGGGCACGCTTCCAGAAGCTGCGGATGGCGGCGGTGGGCATCCAGGCGGCGCAGCGCGGGCGTGCCGCGAGGCAGCTGCGCATGACGATGCAGGGGCAGAGGGCGCGGGCTGCGACGCACATGCAGGCTGGGGTGCGCATGCACCTGGCTCGGGCACGCTTCCAGAAGCTGCGGATGGCGGCGGTGGGCATCCAGGCGGCGCAGCGCGGGCGTGCCGCGAGGCAGCTGCGCATGACGATGCAGGGGCAGAGGGCGCGGGCTGCGACGCACGTGCAGGCTGGGGTGCGCATGCACCTGGCTCGGGCACGCTTCCAGAAGATCACCAAGTCTGTTGTCACCATTCAGAAAGCGTATCGGTGTTGCGCTTCTAGACAGCTGCAATGCCGTTATGAACTTTCCCGTTTGTCTGCTGTTTTGACAATACAGCAGCACTGCCGCTTATGGGCGTCTCGGAAGCTGCAATATCGGCAGGAGCTTTGGTTATTATCTGCGGCACTAACTATTCAACGAAGTTTTCGAAGCTTTCGCATGCGCCGCCGGCTCGCCGAGCTTTTGCTTTGTCGGAGATGGCTTCCAATTTGGGCTGCCCGTTCTAAGCTGCTGCGCGCCCGTCGTGCCGTCATGATTATACAATCTTGGGCAAGGTTATGGCTGTCTTCCTCGAAGCAATACCCGGCAGCCCTTCGAATTCAGGTTGCCCTCCTTCATCTGCTGTTTTCCTCGGCGGACAGGTCAGCATGCAAGCCACTTTTTGAGCGCAGCACATAGTTGCGATGTTTCCGCAGTGCGGCAATGTATTCAAATTTTCTGACCTTTGCTTCTTATTGGTTGGCCACTCTCCTCTTGTACACAGGCTCATTGGCGCGGCCATCTGACTCGTTGCCACCGGTCATTTTCCCGGCCAAGAGCGGATGCATTGCGGCAATTGCGTGCTAGACTTCGAGAAGCGACGCGACGTGCACGTGCTGATGTGACGCTTCAGCTTGGGTACCGCACCCGAAGTGCTCTCACTATTCTGCTGCGCAGCCGTAAGGTGACGGAGGTGTTGAACGCATGCGCGGCCCTCGACAGCGCCACCGAGCACTCCCTGGTGCGTGCCTCCTCGTGATGAACGTTGGCGGTATTCTCTTTGGGCATTCCTCGGTGACATTACCGGCCATGCATATTGCGTTCCCTCATGATACACATTATCTATTGCATATGCTGAAATATAAACAGTCATGCCCCGATGTGTGGTAGGAAGTAATGATGTGCATCTCCCGGAAGGTTCGAGGGTATTTCGTGAGGGCACAGCTCTAACAAAAGCAGTGTCAATTTTGGTGCACCTTTAAGGCTTATGACTGCGCCTTTGGAGGTATGAAAGATGTTGGGCAACGGGAAGAGGGTGCCGTGGTGCTTTCCAGGTGTGCTGCGCACTGGTGACGGACCGCAGTGCGGTGCCCATCTTGTTGAAGTTTTTGGGGACATGCAATCGTAGCAAGCCACATCTGCAGCTTCTGCGACATGGATTACGGATAATTGAGCATGTCTGCTCACGGCCGCGCTTGATATCGCACGTGGCATTGTGCCCAGACATTGTTGATGGGCTCCTCAATTTACTCCAAATGTACCGCGACATCGACGATGTTTTCAGTATCGCTGCGGGGGTGCTACACCGGGTTTGCATGCATCCCAGTAAGTCCCGCCTCTCGATGGCCTGTTCACTAGATTTAAACTCGAAGGAAGAGCATGGTTTCCTGACAGCCTGCGTTTGTGCAAATGACAGGTGTAAATATAAAGAAGGGCCAAGCCAAAATCATCTTGAAGAGACTTGAATCCTTAACAACACTTTTTAACCGCAAGGTGATTACTTTTTCGGAAGATATAAGGCTGGGTGCTTTGTGCTTACCTTATTGAGGCATGATGATGTACTAAATGGTTGCTGGTCGATGCGGCACAATGTTCAGGTGGAGTTGGAGCGAAAGCATGTAGGATCTTCGCACCATATGGGTAAGGAGGCAAACGGACGGCTCGCCTCGGTCTCCCATCAGCTGGATGTGTTATCAAGTATAATTTTCCAAGTTATGAAAATGGGATAAATTCACAGAATATCATGTGGATTGGTTATCAATAGGAATGATGTGTGAGGCAGTGATATCCCATTAGCTGTGTCTTCTTCTATAGTATAAGCTATCGCCTCTGTCACGATGGCAAACCATATAACTGTGGCAAAACATAAGCCATGCTACCATGGGTAATTGGACTGTACGTGGCATGTGTCGTAAAATCCACAGAAAAAAGTAATACGCGCATATAGTGCACCTACATTGTATGCATTGATAGTTCGGATTGGATGCGCATTTCCTCACTGCATAGGAGTGAAATCTTTGTACTTTCATTTCAAAAGCAAGGTCAGCGCGTGCCGTCGACCATTGCTTATGCATGTGAAAGTGCTTTTATCCCTCAGTTTAATATTCCACGCGCAAACATTTTCGTATTGCCCAATCTGGTTTGGATAATTGGATGTATTAAAACACACTTTACACTATGGCAGGAATTTAAGCGAACGAGAGTGGCGCGTGATATCGTACTAACCGTGCTTCTGTACTGAGGTTCATCATATATCAAGACCACGTTGCCTATCTCAGTGCTCATTATGGCCTCGCAGTGACACACGATATAGCTTGACACTCGGTGAAATGCACGGACTGATATTTCACACAGTTATTTTCATCTCTGCGATTTGTCCGTGTGTTTATCACCGTTCGCATATGCCATATTTCGTGTGGCTTCCACCTTCTCTACCGCACGAAGTTACGCATACCGTACAGTGTAGAACGAAAACAAGAGTCATATTGAGTCATTTATCCATGATAACATATATCTGGTGCACCAGCAGTGGAAATCGTTGGAAAACATTGCTTAATGCCGGTGGGGAAATCAATAAATGACCCGGATTCCTTGCCGGGTTGCGGAATGAGTTTCGAAACCCGAAATCGGGTCTCGGGAGCTTCCGAAACCGGTTGTGGAAGCAAACGTAGCTAAACGCTGTGGAGCTCACTGCACAATGCAGGATGGTGCCCTGACCGCCCCGAACGCGTCGTTCCTCCTCCAGGTCAGCCGGTGTCAGAGTAACCGCCTGACTCTTGGAGTACGCTTCGTCGGGGGCTTCAGAGCATATGCGTGTATGGGTGCTCATTCATCACTTTTCGTTCCGGCACAAGACATTCGGCCTTCCACGGTGTCCCCGAGTGGCGCCTGGTACACTTTGAAGGACCACTCGTCCCGTCCCCTCGTCTTGATTCCACGGACGTTCTCGACACCTTGCGGAAGTTGGACGACGAGCACGACGGCCTGCATCCCATCGAAAACGCGATACCGCAACCACGTATAGTGGAGACATTCTAAGTAATCTTAGAGAAGTCTGGTGCGACCGCCGCCTGCTTGATATGCATACTTTTATCGTGCTCGGCAAGCGGTAGTATACCGAACACAATAGTCGCTGCGCTATATATCCAGCGGCTTGAAAGAGGGGGGTGGAAGTGGTTTCAGTATAACCCTGAGCAGTTTTCACTTACTTAAGGGAAGCGTGCGGGATAGCTTGATGAGGCGAGTACGCTACGTTCGATCGGCTCGATGACAAGTCTCCCTCGTTGGATCGCATTCTGATTTCTGAATTCTGAAATTCATCGGAAGTGAAGAACCAAGCATGAGGAAGACTGGATTCTCCGCCTGTCGCTATCGTTTGCCCGCGCCCGTCCGATTGTCGTGTCGGTGTGTCTCATGCAGAAAAAAAACAACATTCCCAAATAAGCCAAAACGGTTATATTCTCCGGGTGACCACTTTTCTATTCCCAAATAAACACACAACCCCGCGTAGGAGGTTCTCATGAATCGCCATGCAATCGTCAACGACCTCCAAGCAAACTACAAGCCGACCTTCGACACTGCCACCTTCCGCATTCGCCGCACAAGACAGCGTGAGGGTGTCAGCTCCCTCGCCCATTTCCCGCCTACTGCTTCCGCGTTACATGTGGCAAGTCGTGCGCTCGCCCTGTATCTGGTGCGCCCGCACCACCGGTGGAGCTCACGTCGTCACGTGCACTCACGTGTAGCGGAGCAATATCGCGCACCTGCGCAGGGCACATGGGAGAACATGCACGAGGAACCCTAGCGCATTTGAGTTGGGACAGGGCGTCCCGGTGTCACCTGTTTTTGCATGTGGGGGACTCACCGACATCCCCGCCACCAACCACGTTTGGTCTGTATTCCTTCGTATGTACCATCTGCATATTCGGCAAGAGTCGTGCCCTCATCAAGTTCGCTTAACAACACACTATTCGATGAAAATGACATTATCATATGTCATTTTTGGATTTATATATGTTTCATAGAAATCAGGGTTTAGTGATATTTATGCGCGAAATAGGGATACATAAAGGCAACAAGCTAGAAAAGTGCAGTTTGCGTACAATGAAAACACCGAAATATGCATACATGTATCATTCTTTATTCAAATGTTTACGAGCAGAGTACTTTTCACCCTATACCGTCGAGGCATGACTGATACTATCAGTCAGGGCGGTCGACAAATCCTGCTAATTTATTCAGCATTCTCTTCGGTCTCATCTTCATCTAAGTCTTCTTCCTCAGAATCGACAGTGGCTGCTTCCTTCCCCTTTACTCGTCGGGTCACTCTTCTTTTTTGGCTTCGTCTCGGCATCCGGATCGGGCTCGGCGTCGAAATTGGTCAGCCGTTGCTGCGCAGAGCTGACCATGTACGGGTCGTGGTCGAAACCGATCGCGTTCAAACCACACCTCATGGCGGCCATGGACGTTGAGCCGACGCCGCAGCAACCGTCGAGAATCCAGTTGAGTGGATGGCCGTGGTCATCCAACTTGCCCGGATTGTCACCGAGCATGTGAACCTGAATCAGCTCCATCAACAGAGATTGGGGTTTCTGATGGTTATTGACGACTTTGCCGTCGCGTTTGAACATCTGTCTGGTGAACGACCGGGAAGCCGCGTATAAGTGACGCGCGGCTGTAACGTTCAGCGTCCCCCAGCTCAAAGTTGGACATCCACTACGGCTTTTTAAAAGTCTCCCCCGCGGCATCGCTCTTTATATGGTACCCCAGGACCCCACATTCAAGGTCATTGAAGCGTACGGTCTTGTTGGGGTTCATGTGCACGTTCCCCTTGTGCCAGAAGAACCGCTCCGCGCGGCCGGAGCAGTAATTGTCATTGGCTGGTTCACACGGACGTCTTTCGCAAGGTGAAACTCAACTTTCTGTTGGTGGGACATACGCACGAGAACATTGACCAGATGTTTTCACGCTTCTCCGTGCGTCTACGACGCAAGCAAGCTTGGAAGCTCGACGAGATGATACAGGTCGCACAAGAATGCTTTACGGATGGTGTAACGTGCAAGCACACCGAGAAGATCTTTGACTTCAGCTCTTGGTTTTCTGGTCACGTCTTTGATTGCCACAATATTTTAGCACAGCAGGCTTTCAAGTTCAAGAAGGACGAGCACGGCGAAGTGGGCATGCAGTACAAACAGTATTCCATTTCACCCAAATGGTTACCCGAGACTCCATTGGCAAGGCTTGCTTCTACACCCCCTGTCGCGGGGCCTGGATACATCAAGCCGATTCCTTTTACCGTAGAAGGCATCGAAAAGCTTGAGCATACATTACAGGCGTGGAAGGACATTTTGGGCTCAAAGCTCACGGACGTGCACGAAAAGTTTTGGCGCGAGGATGTCATCGAGAACCAGCGTCACCTAATTGCTGGTGGCGAATGTCAAGCGCCCGCGATACCCTTCCAGCATCCTGAGAAAATCGCCATCGAGTGCAATGCCACCTTGGTTCGACTGATAGAGGCGCCCGCTTTGGCGATACTGTATCAGCTGCCGGTGCTGCCGCCGTCCCCGCTATACCGGTGCGCATCCAACGCCGAATTGATCGAGCGCCGATAGAAATGTACAACGGTAAACGGAAACATCAGGGTCGAGCCCAAAAGCAAGCAGAGCAGTACGTGGACAACGCCCAGTGGGAGGTCACCTACGACCAGATGACAGTCCGCAGCTTTGCAGTGGCTCTCGCGGTGGAACGTGAAAACGACAAGTTTGCTTTCCGCGTACAACTGAGGCGAAGCAAATGGTCGGATCCGTTGTACTTGGTGAAGGTGGAGGCGCGCACTCCGTCAACTCAGCAGCTGCAATATCGCTATTTCCAACCCAAAAAGTACACCGACACCAAGAAGAAGCACCTCGGCAAGCATCTTGCGAGTCACCCAGGAGCTTTCGCAGCGCCACCGGGGCACCGACCGTCTACCGAGACTTTCGATAAGAATGAAATAGTGCTGGCATGGAATGTGGATGCGAAAGACCCCGAACGGAGTATACCGAACGAGCAATACGCGCAGATAGTCGTCGCTTTGCTTGCACAACACTCCAAACGCACGCGCAAGGACCTAGGTGACTTGAATGAATCGGATGATTCCGATGAAGACGAAGCTTTTGATAATTGCGTAGCGGTAGCGGTAGCGCCTGAAGTGGACGCGTAAAGCAAGACTGAAAAAAAACATGTAAATAATATGTGTATAACGTGTATATAGATTCCGAGTCAAAAGTTCTTTGTGTTTTCACTCCTCCTAGATTTCGAAAAAGTGCATTTGACCTCAAACTTTGTACCATAAAAACCATTAAATCTAATGCACAACCTGCACTTGCATGTTCTTGACTGTTAAAATGCGGCTTTTTAATCCTATCATGAGGTAAATAAGGCAATATCATTTTCACATGAGAATGCCATTTTCATCGAATAGTGTGTTTAACCGCCACAGGAAAGGTGGCCTCCGCCTTGACCAAACGGCAAACCGAAACCCACTACTGCGGCCATGATCTCACCGAGTCTTGCGGAGGTGGAACCCGCTAGCACGCCTGACCCGACCCCTTGCATAATATATGCGCGGGAGCTGGAGGAGCCGCCAATCGTGGAACATCAAGATGTGGTGTTGGCCGCCTTCACAGATCGGGATGTTGCACATCCCGACCAGGAATACCCACCCTGCCAAGCACCACAAGGGCAGAGCGAGACGCGGCTTTCCATCTTAATGGGCACGCGTTCAATTGCGAATACCATGCCTTTGTGCGGGGCCCCGCTTTCGATTTGAAGCCTCCTGGCTGCTCATCTCCTGCCGACTCAGACATGATGCACTTTGCAATTGCGAAATGCAATGAGATGCTAGCGGTGAAGTGGCAGCAGGATTCCGACGGCATGGCTAGCGACTATAGTTGTTCTAAAACAGGTCCCGTATGGTCTTGTGATACATTCATCCTCCCGTTTGCCTCTAACATCTTCTGTGCTGCACATCTCGCATCCCTCGAGCTGGGTGGCGTCATCAGCCCTCCCCCAAGGAAGAAGGCTTTCTTTTTTTCGAAGCGGCCCGCATTTGAAAATTTTACTGGCCCGCTTTCGGCCAGCCCGGCCAATCTTAAAATTTCCCCGCAAATTTTCAATTTTAACTATGGCAAGATCGTAAAAATCGCACAATTTTCATGAAAATTTTCATAATCGGGACCCTTGAGAGACGGCCCGCATCCAACAATCGAGCGGCCCGCAACCGGCCCGGCTGACTTCAAACGGCCCCGGGCCGGCCTCTCGGTAAGCCTTCTTCCCTCCCCCCTCCCCTCCACCCAGAATGTGGAGAATCGAGGTCCGCCGTGTGTCGCCCCTTGTGACACGGCGGGTGGTACAGTCTGTCCACCGACCTACCGACCGCAACTCGAACTGCAGACAGCCTAGTGAAACACTCTGTGAATTTTATTATGATTATCTTTAGCAGGATACAGCCGGTATCCCTCGGAAGTGCGTGAATATCGGGCTAGTCAGAAGCTTGCGGTTTCGAACGGATACCTTGAAAGTGAAGTAACAAAACAGATAATGAATACTCGAAACCTAAAACCCGCTCGGCTCGAATTATTGTACGCGTACTTTTACTTCGGTCCTAGGACCTAATCTGCGGTCACTACCTCTGGACGGATTTCTAAATCTAGGGGTTTGGGGCCTGCCTGTCAGTGTCGCAACCAGTGCGCATGTGACAGTCGAAACTTCTCGGATAGTACGTATATGAGGAAAGCTGAATATCATACCGTCGCGAGCAACTTATCTCGGATATACGTGTGAGCGTTACTGGAGACTGCACTCATCTCTGAATAATTGGATAGTGAACTGCGCTAATCTTTGACCAATTATAGGAAACCAGTTATAGAAACACGCCAATCTGTGCAGCGCGATAACATCTCTTTGCAGTGAATATGCAGTCACGCGAGAACAACAAGTACTGTAGCATATGGCATGCACTTGCACACATCATTTAAGAGGGAAATATAATTATACGTATATGAATACCACCACTCAAGTATCTCTAGCTCTTCATCTGACATGACTGCGTCATAGCAAGTTCATGTATAATCTGCTTTACATCTTATGTTCTCATGCCTGCGCTTGCAAGCCCAATCTGCTTTGCATCTCTGCATCTACCTCGTGCCAAACATACTACGCGTCAGCAACTAAAGTGCCATAGTGGTGGGACCCAGGCTACCCGCCTGGGTCCCTAGTCCTGCCAAGTGGATAAACTGCTGCTTTGTCCAACGCTACGCGCTTGCTCCTATGCTGATACTTATCTCCCCAATTCCTTGCCAGTTCCGACGGGGAAATTGAAAAAGAGCTACTGCCACTCTCCTCGCGTCTGCCTCCTTATCTCTGCCCTCGATACCGCTCTTACAGTACTCCTAGTCACTAGGGTCCAGCCTGTCATACTGTGGTCCACCCTTTCTACACTGCATATCCTACCTACAAAGTGCTAGCCTGGTCCACTGTGCGCCACCCCTTCTGCCCTTCTCCAGTCACCCCTGTCACTGGTGCCTGTACATGAGCTGTCATAACAAACAGTCGCTCTCGAGTCGCGTAAGTAACGGTCGTGAGAGCACTGGTCGTGACATCAGGACTGCATACTACCCAGATTTCAGCAATCTTTGCCTTTTGCCTCTTCACCTTACGTCATTGTTGTGTTCATTCGACCGCTGCCTCTGCTATGATATATATATGTGTGTGTGTGTGTTGTAGCGAGAATGTACCAGTAACACCCTATATGGTATAGAATCTATTGATTTGGATATAAACACATATCATATCTAAAGAGCTAGTTATGAGGGCAGTGACAAGACACTGCATTTCAAGTCAAGGCAGGTAATAAAATGTATAGTTTGCAGCTATATTGCAAGCTACGGCTAACGATATCATTTTCTAGCAGCACGGGCTCAAATGCAGCAAACGAGACAAGAACGCGACTACCTGCAAGCCACAACACGCGAAAAGGACAAAAGGTTAGCACAACATAACTGCAGGAACATGCCACAGGGTTGTGCGTGTGCACCATACACTGGCGGTAGCGCTCAAATGCTCTTGGTTCAATGTTAAATTGGCCACACCCGGAAATCCTGATGGCCGGGTACGGCATATCACATCATGCCACGGGGCGGTGCGTGTGCGACATACACTGCTAGTAGCACTCGGAGCTCGGTTTGGTTAAATGGAAGGGCCGCGAACCTAAAAATTGGCCACATCCGGTTATTCCGGCCGGGTACTGCCTATTACAGTATGCGAGGGGGCTGCGCTTGTGCACCAATCACTGCCGGCAGCGATCTGAAATTTAAATCAAATGAAAAGGCCAACCTTAAAATTGTCGCATCCGACAATTCCTACTGGGTATAGCACGACACAGTATGGTACCGGGCCGTGCCAGATGCCATCCCGCACCTTCTAGGATGCTCCCTCTACGTTTTGAGGGCGGGACGCATGAACCGAGCCAGCACACAGGTGTACTCAGCGCCCACCCCGATTGCAATATCCTGCTCTCGGCTTAAACCGGGATCGCACCTTGAATTTCGCTTCGCAAAATCTGAACAGCTCCGTCGGCCCCTACCTATACTCCAGACTCGCCACAGGCCAGCCAAACCTGCGACATCACACAAGCAAAATTGAACGTCGAAAACGACAGCCCCGACGCCTGTATATGCACACACAATGGAGGTGGATGCCTAGAGGCACTCATATGCGTGCCGGTCCTAGTACAATGCCGGTCCTAGTATAGTGCGAACAACACGTCAAATATACCGCGATTCCATGAACAACGCGTGTACTGTACGTGGCAAATACAAGGATATCCAAGGCGCACCTTAAATTCAAACATACCGAGGCCACACTGATGCCTGGACGTTCTTGGGCTCCTGAATCTGTCAACCACGTACGGTGTACCTGGCGCCATGCACAACTGAATATGTAAAATAAGCCTGTCTAGAAATTGCCATAAGAAGTCGAGTACACATAAGTCATAAAGCAAGGGTCATTATCCACGTACCTTGTCGCGCCAACGGCTAACGCTCGCCCCGCCTTAAAAAGAACAACGACCAAAAGAAAACAGAAGATGAAGCTTTGATGGGCCAATAACGCAAGTGACAATCTGTGAAATGTAGATGATACATAGCGAACAATGAAAAAATATAGCGACCGCAGTTGCGCAGTATTACTCCTGGAAAGCCAAGCGCGGAAGTCTTGAGGTCAGCGTGGCACAAACAAAGCGGAGGAATTTCCGTTAAGTGACGAATACAACACGTATTCGTGATCAGTGGCATATATGAGTAGGCCGATGGCTTAGGTACATACCTGATAGCATAGCTTAGACGCAAAACCTACGAAAATGCACGCTGACTAAAGGTGGCGCGAGCTTTTGAACGGCGATTCACATTCCCGTCGAAACCCTTGGGGATCACAGTTCCGCCACCTCTCAGAAACCGAGAAGGAAGCAACCTCATTCTCACCGAAAATCATATGGCAATACTATTAAGCACAAAAGAAAACACACACATTGCAGGCAAGCTATAACAAGGAAGAAATACCTATGCATTTCAGGCTGCACTGTAACTAATGCAACCAGCGCAAGAACTTTTGTAGATACAGTCCGTTCGCCTCCAGGTCCTCGACGTGTCACAAGAGACCTTTCATTGTTATTGTGTTCCCTATTACAGACTCTACACACAACAAAACACAATTTCGAGCCTCGCTTGCCCCTTCGCCTTCGCTTGCGAGTTGCGACGTTCGCGTCGCGACGTTGCGACTCGGTGGTAATTTGTGACACTGTACATTCTGAACTGAGAACTCGGAAATGAAAAATGCGAAGCGTCGAACAATGTTGAGATTTTTACTTTAGATAATTTAGTGGTACTGTTAAGGTGACAAGTGAACGTCTGAATATAAATGAAAATGTCTAAAAGGTTACGTTTATACGCAGTGTACAGTACGGAGGTTGTGATTTACGTAAATTAGGTTTGGTACATTCGAGCTACAACATATATCTCTCCAACAACTGCACGTTCTCCATTACTCTACGTATACTTTACGTTAAATATTTAGGCCTTGGCAGAGGGTTTATGCGTATCGCGTATACGCGTAACATCAAACACGCTTTTGCTTATTTTCGCGAATCATGACATTCGGATGGCACTTAACATCCGACATCGGGATGGCGGAGCCAATCTATGATCAACACATTATTTGCGTTTTCCAAAATATTTCTAATGTAGCGAGCACATCAGCTATGCCATTTTGTTTTCATTTCAAATCTCTTGTAACGGTACGACACTTGAAACAATGAATATGGTACGACCCACCGATTAAGTAGTAATGCGATGATATTTGGGTATGCATCAACGCGTGACGCGTTTACACGTGGAGGTCTAAAGTACCTTTATGAATTGCGCGTTTACGCGATCTTCGAAATTTCACTATGGTGCGGTTTAAAAAATGCAGATCAAACGATTGGCCAATATGGCATGCCATGACATGCAACAGGCTACATCGGATCACCATAGGCACTCCGGGTATAATCACGGCAGCTCGGGGTTTCGGGTTTCAGGGGCTTCACCCATCGCCGATTTCCGATGGGTGCAGCCCGTGAACATTCACAGCCGAACCATAGGACGGCGTAACGCCAGTACTGGATCGGATAGCGAAGGGTGCCTCTTGGTAGTGCCACATCTTCTATTTTCGACGACCGGAAGTGTGCACATCTTCGCGAGGGCCTAAATATGAGGGACTTATTGAGGTAGATGACCCCATAGTACGAGAGGGAAGTCGAGTAGCGTGGTGTAAGTGCATTTTCGATTGGGAGCTAAGCTTTCCACTTACAAATATTTCAGGCTAATCAAATCGTGCATAACAAAGTGTTTTCTAATTGCGTTCGAGGATATTTACGACAGTGAAATTCTAACCGTTCTTATCTAAGGGTATGTCGTTCCACACTTCTTGGAAATTTGTCAACACCCGACCATCAAGGCAAGCAAAGACCACTTTCTCAAAGCATTCGATGAAAGGGCTTTCAGAGGCGGCATCAGGGCTCGTCATGCATACTATGATTACACTTGATTAGTGGGTCCTGTGATTAATCAAAACTTGAATAGTACCCTGCCGTGGCTAGTCAAGACTTGATTAGTACCCTGTCGGGTCTAATCAAGACCTGATTAGTACCCTGTCGGGTCTAATCAAGACCTGATTAGTACCCTGTCGGGTCTAATCAAGACCTGATTAGTACCCTGTCGGGTCTAATCAAGACTTGAATAGTACCCTCCCGTGGCTAGTCAAGACTTGATTAGTGCCCTGTCGGGTCTAATCAAGACTTGATTAGTTCCCTGTCGGGTCTAATCAAGACTTGATTAGTTTAATCATGATTTTCGGATATTTTCGGTTGTTGGTTCATTTAGTCATTCTTTGCTCATCTGAGTGGGGCAAATTTTAGCTCATTGTTTGGAGGCATGTGTATAGCATGTGCATAGCGCCTAATGTGCGGGATCAGGTTGCTCGTGCTTACTGACTTCCCAAGCTCGTGAAATAGGTTGCGTATCGTGCCGCAGGCGGTGCCATCACTGTTCTTAATCGTGCACACAAACTGAGTCGCAAATTGTCCAGACTTAGGTCCCATCTCAACCAGATCGTCAGAAGTAACTGAATAATACGTGTACACTTCAGCAAACGGAAATACCAGCAGGTTCGGAAAGTCGGGATGGCGAGGGGGACGTTTCTCATCCTGCGGCGTGAGGGGTACCAAAGCGGATTCCGCACGTGGTGCTTGCTCTTCAGTAGAAAGAGGGAATGTGGCATAGAAATACTGTAGAAATGGCAGTGGATATTCAATCCAAAATATTTCGCCACTAGCATCGCCTTCCTCAAGGCTGCCGGTCCCAGTCGGACCCATCGCTCCTGCAATTGAAAAGCCGGCGAATGAGCTGCCTCGCCTGAAACTTTTTGCGAAAGCGAGAACTCGCGTATGGTACACAAAAAAATAGTTTCCTTCTCGCTCTCTGACATGCGCCCGGAAGCAAGCGTCCAAAAGGACCCCGGGATCTGAATCTGTTTCCCTATGTGCTCAAGCGGCTTTTTCAAAGCCGGATACTGCTTCATGTCTAGCGTCTGTTGCCTGTTAGTAACGGGGGTTTTCTTGCTCCGACCCATTCTGCGGTGTGTGCGTGCTTAAGTACGGTATGCGTGACGAACTGTCCTAGAAATCTGAGAAAACACACGGGCGATTGTGGAGCCTGAACGAACGTGCGCTTATGTGCAACGAAGCCACAAAATAGACAAAGTGATATTAGTCACCCGACCGACGGCCACCCGACGACGGCCACCCGGCCGTCGCGTCAGACTGTCTCTCGACTGTCAGAGGCCACATATTTCATACAGTAATACCTCACATTTAAGAGAATGCTGGGTTAAGGAAACAGCCAGATTTTCGGGTCGGAAAAATGCGGAAAAAGCTGGGCTGGAAAAAAACATTAAGAAAATGTACCCAAATAAGGAAATGAAGGCTGCTGAATCATTTCGTTAACGGAAATCGTAATGTCATATTAAGGAAACGAAGGCTAGCTGAACATCAGGAAATTCCATTATTATTAAGGAAATTGTAGCTGAATCTAAGGAAATTATAGTCGGTATTTCATGAAATTCTGGAATTTTTCAATGGCAAATAAAGGCTTTTTCTGCACCGCGTTTATTATTAAGGATTACTGGTTAATGCACGATAGCTACAGTACGGTTGGTCACGATAATCAATCGGAGCTATTGCAGGCAGGATACTCTTAGGAATACGGTATCAGTGTTCGGCAGGATACTCTTAGGAATTCTGAATATTGCAGGCAGGATACTCTTAGGAATACTAGGAATATTGCAGGCAGGATATATACTCTTTGGAATACTGAATATTGCAGGCAGGATACTCTTAGGAATACTAGGTAGGTAGTAGTGGCACTTGATCTTACTGGCTCGCTCTCTATTGGGATATCCATAATTGCGGGAAGGTCCTCATCCGAGTCTTCAACCAACTCAACCGTGTCACTCTGCATTGATACTTTCTCGGTCTCACCGCTGGGACACTCATCGAGTGGCGCTTTGGCCTTGATACGCGTTATGGCTATAGACTTCAAGTCGTCGTAGTCTTCCTGACTAATTATCCCACTTTGCAAGTCAGCATGTAATTTTCGCAGTTCCTGGCGACTGCTCGGATCCATGCTGAATTTAAGAGAATGCGCTGGCTGACTGCGCTTTCCAATCCCTAAGAAGAAATGGATTTAAGAGAAGAGGCTGGCTGACGCTCGAATCGCGTTTCCTTTTCGTTAGTCATTTCGGTAAGAGGCTGACGCTGGCAGGGGGGGGGTCAGAAAAATACGGAAAAGGCTAGGCTGGCTCCAAATTCCTGTTCTCTTAAATATGCGGTATTACTGTATCGCCACTGTTGTCATGATTTAAAAATCACGACTTGATTAGTACCCTGCCGTGGCTAATCAAGACTTGATTAGTACCCTGTCGGGTCTAATCAAGACTTGATGATTAGTACCCTGTCGGGTATACTCAAGACTTGATTAGTACCAAAAACGTCTAATCATGAAAATAATCATGATTACGAGTGTATTCATGACGAGCACTGGGCGGCATCCTTTCCCCTTATATATACTAGTGCCTCGCGCAAGGCTTCGCCAGAAAAGCGTTGGACTCTGTGTTTATCATCCCCGTTGTAAAGTCCGCAAGACAGTCCGGCTAGAACGATGCCGTGTGCGTTGGCTTCTACAGCCGCTTGCAGGAACGCGGTGTATGCATTCACGAGTGAAATCCGCAAATGCTCGTCGTTTACCACCGCCAATTCATCTTTGACATTGGCAACGGTGTGTTGATCCCCTCGAGACAAGTTTGGACCAAATACATATATGATCGTCGTTTGGAAAGGCTCCATACTGTTCGCCATTAACTGTCCATCCACAGGCACTGCAGTTTGGTATATTCGGCAGAACTCTGAGTCGTGCTTTCGTCGTTGAAGTCCGTTGCGATCATACCCTTCCCGGCTATTACGAAAACCGATATATTCTGTAAACAAGTCGTTCAAATTTTCTGTATCTTCCCAGCACCGGCATACCCTGCTTATGAACGTGTTGTCGATTTTGCACGCAGTAGAGGTCACGCTCTCATCTTGCCCCCCTCCACTAGGAGAGAACGAACTTGCCAAATTGATTTGCCGCAACTCATGGTTTCGTCGGGTTACCACACACCATCACCGCTAAACGCTTTTCGCATCCGATGGTATTGCTGAAATCTGTATAGGCAGCCCTGCCCGGGAGTCCCGGTGCAGGCCCCTATGACAGATTCCTAGGTAGCCAACACTGGACTGTGACTGATCCGTAAGCCTGTGCTGTGACACATCAAGGTGTCACAGGTAGCTAGGACCGAGACCGTTCCGACTTCGATCGAGACCGTTCCGGGTATATCTAGCTTAGGGTTTATTTCTTGTGGGAGTTTATCTATATTGGTCCCAGGACTGTCTGATATCCGTGAACCGGGATATTCCAGTAGGTCGTGGACCCATTCCACGCTATTTTTCCACAGCTAATTTGGCCATGATTGGCTAGAGCAGCCGCTTGGAGAGGTGGTGCGCGACGGCGCGTTTGGGTACGCACATGAAATTTGAGATGAGCAGTTTGCGGTGAGCGTCTTTGAGCCGCGGCTATGGGGATTCGACCTGGACCGGGCTTCGTTGGCGCAATGTTCATTTACGGTATTACGCTTGCCCTGATCCCGCTTGCTACCGATTCTTGGGCTGGTGGTTGCAGCACCTTCGACCTCGACGACGTCTTCCAGTGCCCCTCGCTCGCATGGCTCTATCGCTCTTTCCGTAGCTGTGACGTCGCATTTTCCCCACGGCATTACCCGGACGCGCCACGGCGTACCACCTCCCATCAGGCTTTCAGAATTATGGGTGTGATCACAAGAGCAAAGAAGTCCCTCACGAGGGACAGCGACATTGACACCTCGCTGAGGCTTATCGACGGGGTTCGGAACAGCCCGACGGTGCGGACACCGACCGTTTGGCCCCCCGGCCCTGCTTCGAACGAAGACGCCGACGTGGCCATCAGGCGTTACTTGCAGGAGCAGGGGAAGTTGACCGACGAAATCTACACGGCACGTCTGCATCGTGCCTGGGCCAAGAGCATCCGCGAGGACGTTCTTGGTGACAAGAAATGCCATTTTCGCGGTACGGACGACGCTGGCCTTCTGTCCGACCTGGTGGTGCAGCTACGTACAGAGTTCGAGTCAGCTGGACTGGAGCTGAAGTCCTTTGATCTCGACGACCCCCTTACCCCGGTTGTGGGCCGGGTGAAACAATGGCCTTCTGTACGACGTGCTGGCTCTCGTGGTGGAGAAGCACAGCAACGCGTATGTCTGGCTTACCGGTACGGATGCTTCGTCTGACCGAGATGGCCGGCGAGCTTTAATCGACATCATCAAGGGCTGCGTACCGGTGGCGCTACGGGAGTCGCAGCAGGAGGAGCATGCGGCCTTGCGTTACCCCGCAAAAGTAGACCCGCAGCCGATTTTGGCGCGGGAACAACGTTTGGTGCGGGATAACAGGGCCTCCGACTGGACGCCTACGGAGGCTACGCGGAAGCTGAGCCTGTACACCAGGCTTGACCCGGCGTTCTACGCTGCGGTTAAGGTGCGCTACCCCATGGCTGCTGACTTGGCTCATGTCCCGTTGGCCTCGCTCCGCTCCATGGTGGTAGAAATCTACCAGGCTTGGGCTCAGACTGACACGGGGAAGCCGGCTTCTGGCGCGGACGGCATCTCCGCGCACCTCTCCAGCAGCGAGTACGACGCCCTCCTCGTGAAGATCACGGAGCTGAAGGAGTTGGTACAGCGGCAGCACGGGGAGGGCGCTACGCGGTGGTGCGGCAACAGCGGGTGCAGCAGCGGCAGCAGCAGCAGCGTGCGCAGCATCCGAGGGGCTTCCGTATGGGGCAGCACAAGGCGCCACCCGTGGGATTCGACCGGGACGACCAGCGAGCAAAGCCGTTCTGCGGCAGGTGCAAGAAGGCGGGCAAAGGTGAGAGCTACCATTTCTACCGCGACTGCCCGTTGGGCGGGCGCCAACACCCGCCCACCTCCGCCGCGGCATTCTGCATTCCTATCGACGAGGAGGACGCGGAGGGGGTGCATGCGCTTGCCATGTGTGTACTCTTCCAGCAGGCAGCGCGGACGATGGCGCGGAGTCCTTTGCTCGTGCGGCCGCCGCGTACGGGCCGCCTGCGGTGCTTTGTGCGGGGGCGGTGGGCGGCATCGACGTGTCCGCCTACGGCTTCGCGGTGGAGCAGCAGTCGGCTTCCGACGAGCCCGTAGGAGACGACATTCTCCGACGGCTCGACGATCTTGCCGCGGAGGTTCACTCCGCGGCCAATCACCAGGTGCACTTCACACACGCATCTTTCCCGCCTCCTGACGGCATCGAGCAGCAGGCTTCGGCTCTGGTGTGCGGACCCTCCGCAGCGGGGACCACGCCGGAGGAGCAGGTTCCGGCAGGTGGTGCGGCGGCATCGGCATCCGCCGTGCCGGCCCCTGCTATGCCTGTCTTGCAGGCGAAGGATGCGAAACCCGTGCCACTTCGATCGGCGCGGGTGACCGCCACGGCGGCGACGGACGGGGAGTTCGCTGGGTTCGTTCAGACCGTGAACCACGCCGCCATCGGACAGGTTGATCTCACGGGCTACGACACGGACGACTACGAGGACCTCGCCGACGGTAGCTTCATCGTGAAGCCGCGGACTCCGGCCATTTCGGCAAATCATGCGTCGGAGTCCGCAGCCCACGCACCTCCGTCTGGTGGTGCTTACGCAGACTGGTCTGGTGGTGCTTCCCGCACCTATGGTTGCGGCAAGCCACCATGGGGCTTCCCCGCTCACGCGGGTACGTGGGGGATGCCCTTTATCCTCTCCTTCCTTCTCTTGATCTCTGTCATGGGAGTGGGTGCCGCCGCCTTCACGGCGGCCAATGACGACGAGCCTGTGCAGGTGTCGGGTCACGCTGCACCGCAGCCTGTGCTGTGCAGAGGGGACCTGTGCATCTACCCGGGCATCGAGGAGCTGAGCCCCGATGCCTTGGGCGCGGTGCTTGCATCCCTCGGTGGGTGCGATCCTTCATTCAGCCGTGCCGCCTGCCCGCCACCTGCGGGAGTGGTGGAAGCAGGGGGTCCCGGGTGGGGTCTCCCAGTATCCTGACCCGCTTCTGCCTGATGACCCACTTCTGCCTGGTGAGCCTCTCGGTGCGGCACCGTCTCCGGACTACAGCCCTCCTCCGTCTGACATTGACGAGGACGAGTCTGCTATTAGTTCTGGTTCTGGTTCTGGCAGTGCACCACCTTAGTGGTGGTGTGCTGAGATGTGCTTTGACCTCAACATGGTCTTCAATTTGGTTTATGTTTCTACTTTGACACCTTTGAATTCTTCAAACTGACTTGCTGACACAGAGCCTTTCAGTAGTTTAGCGGGACCTGAGTGCCTGTGTGTTTTTGCTCTTGTGCCGGCTAGAGGGTTCCAATTTGTGTATCAGAATAGCACAGTTGGATTAGCAGTTAGTACTTGTCACCCTAGCTCCTGCCCTAACATGTCTTGCATTTCTGACTTACCTGTCAGTCACCACCCACAGTGCTGGGGTGGTGTGCTGAAATCTGTATAGGCAGCCCTGACCGGGACTCCCGGTGCAGGCCCCTATGACAGATTCCTAGGTAGCCAACACTGGACTGTGACTGATCCGTAAGCCTGTGCTGTGACACATCAAGGTGTCACAGGTAGCTAGGACCGAGACCGTTCCGACTTCGAGACCGTTCCGGGTATATCTAGCTTAGGGTTTATTTCTTATGGGAGTTTATCTATATTGGTCCCAGGACTGTCTGATATCCGTGAACCGGGATATTCCAGTAGGTATCCTTAAGTCTCGACGCGCATTCTTGTGTTGTACTTTGCGCTAGCACAATTTTGTTCTCAAAATTCATTTCTGCAACGTTCGCGGAAAGGGCGAGCAACTCGGGACAAAGTGCTGGAATATCGGTATCGACAGTCGAGATCGACCTCGATATCGATATCCCGGTCTCCTTTGGTGCGCGTCACACGTGACAGTTCCTAGAGAATAACCTATATATTATATCTAATGTTATTCTCATGGCTTTCGGTTCATCTCTTGCACGCACGTCTCACTGCCTGAGGCTGCTTTTCTAGCAGGTTATGAGCCCACTCACCTTCGAGTGTTTATTTTTCTGATTGTATGGGCGGTAATTTTTAGCTTATATCCGTCCGTTTCAGTCCGGGTGTGATTCACCCGCCCACGATTTATTCAGGAAGGCACCTCTGGTGGGGGAGGCGTGCGCATCATGCCGGAAGTCGTTCGTTCCGTGCCTTGTTCGCTGGGGGAAGCTGTTTCTCTCCTGGCATCGGCGGACAGAAAGTTGGAGAAGGCCGATTCTTTGGGCCACAAGAAGTTATTCACTGTTTGCTCTATGCTTCGCGATGTCATTTCTTTTTACCAGAGCACTACAACTACAGGTTCTTCTCCAGTCCCTGGCGTGGGCGTTTCCACTCAGACAGATTTTTCGGAAGTCCCGCCAGTTATTTTGCAGATACATGTTGCGTCTGAGGGCGTTGGTGGTGCGACTTTTTCGGCGCACTACCAGCCCACCTCTGTGCTCTCGACGACTGTGGACTCAGCAACGCAGGTTTCTTCTGTTGATCTTGGGTCCACTAGTTCTACGCAGAGTTCATTTATTTCGCGGAATTTGCCACGCACCCCCTTGGCTCGCTCTGAGCCAGGGGAGCACGCTCACACCATTGTGCAGCGTGAAATTATTCACCATTATCACAACGCTCGGCCGGCAGGGTCCTCAGCTGCTGGCGCTACTGCTCTTCAGAGTTACGATGATTTATCGACAGAGGATATTGGTACTTTTGGCAGTTCAGATGATTGTGTGGCGGATGGCTCCCAGGACCCTCCGGGGTACTGGGACGAGTCTGACTTTGATGACGGGAATGATGAGTCTCAGGACCCTCCAGGGTACTGGGACGAGTCGGATTTTAGTGCAGAGGAATATTTTTCGGAGTCCGCTGTTTCTCTACCCCACTTGGGAGTTTCTCAGTCCGGTGCTCCCCTCGAGCCTGGAGTTGATTCGTTTGAGGAGCCGGCAAATGACTCTCCACTTGGAGAGAACGATATTCTTGATTCTTACGAGCAGTCTGCGGACTGGGACGACGAGGCCGACGGCCCGACGCAGACTACTACGGGAACGCAAATGGCGACTACACTACCGCGGAGTGGGAGGCTTGGGACGCCTCCCAGGATGTACACGACGATCATGCGGACCACCAGCTCTACCAGGGTGGTCCGGATTTTCCCGACGTTTCTGCTGTCGGCGTACACACTGATTTCGCAGATTACGACGACGGTTATTGTGACTATGGGGCCTCCGACTCTGGTGGTGCCTATGGCTACGATGATGGTGGCTATTACTATTGATTGGTTTATTTTTATTTTTCTGTCGCGTAACCGGGCGCGCCGCATGATTATTTCTTTGGATAGATTTACTTACCCGCGGCACTCGCTGTTCCATTTTGCGGTTGTTCCTGGTGGATCCGACACAGTCACTCACTTCACGATCACACGATTCTCTTGAGATCCTAGGATGGGCGGTACGAACAGATGATCGGAATATTTGACTAGTGGCACTTGCCACAGGCATTTGCGATGGGCGGACACGAACGCGCTCTGAGTTCTTTATCACGATGGGCTTACTTAATCTTCACGGTCAGACGTCCACTCAACGGGCGGAATTTAAAAGTCGACTTAACCACGCATAATTTTATTACCTAGTTATCACTATAGCATGCCCTTTATGCTTTTGTGTGTTAGTTTGGTTCCGACATTTTCGACTTGTGACTTGCTTTCTGACTAGATAACTATTCAGGCTTGGAGCCTTAACACTTAGCTAGTCAGGGTGGTGTGCTTGTCACCGTCACTTGCTTGTGTGTCCCACCTCAGGTGAGGTGGTGTGCTGGAATATCGGTATCGACAGTCGAGATCGACCTCGATATCGATATCCCGGTCTGTCACCTTTGGTGCGTCACACGTGACAGTCCCTAGAGAATAACCTATATATTCTATCTAATGTTATTCTCGTGGCTTTCGGTTCATCTCTCGCACGCACGTCTCACTGCCCGAGACTGCTTTTCTAGCACAAAGCGCGGCGACGTATGTCGTGGTTCTCAAGCTTTGATAGATGTGCTCTCTACCATGGACTTAGTTTTGAAATATCATCAGACTTGCACTGTTCTGTCGTGTGCTGCTCCTGTTGCACCCCGCTCCTGCTTGCAATACCGCGCCAGTTTCGAGTTTCTCATCCATCGCATGACCATCCACCTGCGCTGGGAATTGGGATCATCACATGCATCATCCGACAAATCTCAACAGGTGCCAGAGTGTTCTTTTTGAAGTTCGCAGCTTATTTTTTCCTGAATTTACTGAAGCCACCCATGTTCGGCTAATTTATTGCACCTATAATTTCTAACGATGGCGAGCTGTAATGGTCGGTTGAAGGCAAGCGACACAGTTTTGGAAAGCTGAAGGGCCCCTCTAAAAAGTTGGGAGCTTGGTTTTTTGAGTTCGGACTTTTTTTCGTGCATCATTCCAGGTACGCAATGGCCAAATTCAACACAATTTGAGTCAGTTTCAGGAAATTTCAAGCTCCTGACTTTTTTCGTCACGCGTATCTGCGACATTGTGCAAGACGGTAGACTCCTGAAATTATTTTTTGGGGGCCGCTTTTATGAAAAAACACCTTTCCGGGGGCCCCGCCTTAAGTTAACGCTTAAGTGAGGGAAATGGTGAAGATGGCCAAAAAAAAACAGAATCGATCATCGGGGAGAAATGATCGATCGGAAAAGCGCCGAGTGTTAACGTGTACCGAGTTTTCGACCTCGCTCCATATTTAAGCAGCCCTCCGGCTTAAAGGCTGCTGACCGCTCACCATAACAAATGTCCATCGATCCAAACTCGAGACCCTAACCCGCCGCGTGTCACGATACGTCAGGCGAGGGACTCAGCGCAGCGGCTCGAGCGTCAGGGAACCTAAGCTTAACGCTAGGTGATACCTTCCTAACGTAAGGGCAGGGTACTGTAAGGGTTTCGAAACTGTAGTGGAGCTCAAAGATTATGCACTCAAGATTCCTCTATAAGAATCTTATGCTTATGAACAGACTGTCCTGCACCTGCACTAACTTCGCTTACCAGTGCTTAGTAAGGGAGAGCCTATACAAGCTTTGAGATCGTACAAGTTGCCGTCTAGATTCTTGCAGGTTTTCAAGTCTCCTTCGTAGGCCTCAGTAGCTTTTGTTTCAAGTCCTGAATTAATCAATAAGTTTTGTACCTGAAAAGTGGTGCGACCTCCGGATGAGCTTTCGCAATTTCGCAGTTTGCATTAGCCATACATCGCACGTAGGTGCTCATGGTCCTTGGCGAGGACTTTCAAAACTCAAACCTTCAGTGCAGGCGAAGCACATAATAAGTGTAAGGCGATATCATACAGGCGGGCGCCCCCGCTGTGGGGCGCACGTAGAGCCTTCCACAAATGTGGATCAGTACCTTCAGCGGTCCTGGATGCTCGAGCAACCAGACACGCAGGTCCTGCGTGACTGCCCGATTCGATCCTGATTGTATTGGCATCCAAACGAATCCTGTCTGACATAGCACTTCGGCACTCACTTTTTACGTGTTTGCCGGGCCCCATGTCTTTTAGCATGCAAACGCTTACGTCATGCGAAGACTGGCTGAGTCCGGTTATGCTGTAACCCTATGTGGCTGTGCACACAAATACTCAGGCCAAGCTTGATTGCCTGCTCCCGTTTAATCTAACTCTCTCTCTCTCAGACACACAGACCATACTTTGTGGATGCACACAAATACTCAGGCCAAGCTTGATTGCCTGCTTCCGTTTATTCTAACTCTCTCTCTCTCTTCCTCTCAGACACGCACGCCGAACGTGACTGCCTGACGCGATCTAGCTTAGCACCCAGACACTCAGGTCATGGGTAACTGACTCTTGCGGTCATATTCTCCGAGCTGTTTATCGCTCGGGTCACAACCTTTACATACATTACTATCGTCAGTCAGTCAATGTCCGGGCTAATGTTCTTTGAAGACTGCTTTTCGCTCGCGAGGAGGTGACAGGTTCAAGAGGTGTGGATCAAACCCTCAGGCGGTAATGAACGTGCCCGATTATTGGTGGTGCGGGATGACTTACTGCATCCGCTCATGGGTGGTGCGACGTGCTTCCTCACATCTGTACCGTATATGTTTCCAGACTGCCGACCTTCTGTGTAACGACTTTGCGAGAAAGTAAAGCGCGCTAACGCGCACGGCGCACCCGACTCACCGACAACGTGCTGCACGTCAGATGCGAACCTCCTTGAGTGGCACTGCTCTCGTCGACGGAATTCAAAGTAGAAGTATTTCACTTCAGAAGGAATTGCTGAGCTTCACGCAACGGGCTAAGTGCGAGAGAGGGGTCTGCCCCATCATCTAGGATGAGTCCCCATGTGACGCTCGGCATGTGTATAATGTCCACTATCGTGCAAATAGAAGAACAGGGTATTGATATCAGTATGTACAAAACCATCCGGTCGCCGTTCTCCTTTCGAGAAGGCCACAGGCTTCTTGGAGCTCGTTGAATGCGCGCACTGAGCGCCGCTAACAAGAAACAGCAGCGTTTTGCTCACAGCCTGACGTGAGCCACTTGTACGTGGCAGGGAATAAGTTGCGGAAGCTGGACGCACTGATTCCGGAGCTGCAGCAGGAGGGCTGCACCGACGTGGTGACATGTGGAGGCTCTCAAAGCGCACATATTGTGGCAGTCGGTATCGCCATCCCCCACCTTCGTCTCCTTCGAAATCTGTCCTTTTCTATGGGTTCCCCTTCGCCTTGTTATCCGGTCATCGCACTTTGCCACCACTCCTGTATGGCCGCACCGCCGCTGCTACACTTGTATGGCCACACCGCCGCCGCTCCACTTGTATGGCCGCATCGCCGCTGCTACACTTGTATGGCCGCACCGCCGCCGCTCCACGTGTATGGCCGCATCGCCGCCGCTCCACGTGTATGGCTACACCATCGCTGCTCCACTTGTATGGCCGCACCGCCATGACAGTCGCCATGTGCTCTTGGCCTGGCTTGCCGAGAGCTGGCATGAGGCTAGGGTCACATGCGCGATGGTGATGTGCGTTGAGTGAGGCTTTGGCGGCCGCGGCTGCAGCGGTGGCATGTGCTGAGCAAGGTTTGCGCGCTCACCTCGGCTGCAGCGGTGGCATGTGCTGAGCGAGGTTTGCGCGCTCACCTCGGCTGCAGCGGTGGCATGTGCTGAGCGAGGTTTGCGCACTCACCTCGGCTGCAGCGGTGGCATGTGCTGAGCGAGGTTTGCGCGCTCACCTCCTGCTTCGCGGAGAGCCTTTCAAGACCCCTACTGGCTACAACCTCCTGGTTTGCCCCTCCCCTTTCCTCAAACTCTTACACACACCAAAAGTATGACCCCTCTTCCCTCTAACCAAACTTTTGAAGGCGATACTGTGCTTGTTGGGTGGGGTCAGACACCCCAAGTGTTCGCGGTGACGACTGGTGCATGTGTGTGTATATTTGAGCAATGGCGTCATACATATTGATGATGCTGAGTGCCGTGCTTGGCGGACGTTCGCAGGCGGGCATGTATGGGAAAGTAACATATGTTCCAAGATCAGAGTATGCAGACCGGGACACGCTGCTGAGCAAGTAAATTCCCATCGGTTCGGGATGTGCGAAACACACCATGGCAACACTACTTTGCTATCACAACTCAACAATGGCAGTAGTTAAGCTGAAAGGTTGGACACATGCGTTGTGGCTTGCAGATATTCCCAGAAGCTCGAGGATGAATGCCCCGATGGGTATGCTCCTCTGTTCCCCTCATCCCCAAATATTCGGATTCTGCCGTCGGCGCCGATGGCTGTGGGACTTCCTCAAAGCCAGCAGACGTCTGGAGAGCACGGATTTTCCGCGCACCTCCTGCATGGGGTCCAATCGCAGAGTCGAGCTTCATTTTGAATTCTCTTAATGTTTCAGGCGGCCTTTCGGATTCACCGGATCGGGTCGAGCTGCAGATCAACGGTTCCGAGGATCATCCGCGAAGGCGCATCAGACCCGGAGGCGGTGCTAGGTGAGCCCGTCTTTTGAATCATATGCAATGCTCGGATTTTAGGGGTGCTTATGCGCAAGCTATGCATGATCAACCACTGATGATCAGGGCTTGAGAGGAGAACTGGTGATGCGAAGCCGTGGTGAAGTCCGAGTGGCAAGGTGATGAGATGAGTCAAGGGTGGCTGCCGGTGCCGCAGGGTTGCTGCGGTTGGCGCGCTTCCTGGTGAGATGCCCCGAGTGAGTGCCCCGAGCAGCATGATCAGCTTGGCTCAAGTTTGCGTCTTGGAACGAAGATCGGTCCTCGGCTGCAGGGTACTGTAGTATGGGTTTCCTTCGATCATGGGCGTGCTAGCTACAGCAGCCCGCATCGCAGAGTAGCATACCCGACCGTGCCAAAATCAGAACTCCACCACTGACTTACCGGCGACGATGGCCTGGATCTTGACATCCGGTCCGTGATAGACGGGCTTGGCCGATGTCCGCCAATCGCACACAAGCTAGATCCATGCATCTCCCATCCCTGACCCTCTCGCCCCCTCCCCCCTCCTGCCTCATCGATGAATACACTCCCTTCTCTGTAGTTGGCTATGGTCACACCGGCGACAAGAGGACGGCTGGGGCGGCGATTAGGCAACATGCGGTCGCTTAGCTGCTGACAAGCCTGCCACGGTCATCATTGACTCTGGCACGGGCACCACCGCCATTTCCATGGCGTTAGCATTTGCTCTTCTACGGTCAGCTCCCGCACGCACTTTTCTACGATGCCGTTGACGCAACCCTACCGGTTGCCTGTGCTTGAGCCTCTCATTTTGCGCTCTAAACAATGGCTCACCGTTTTGCAAGCGAAATATTTCGCAAGCGGCCCGCCAAGGTGGAAAGGCACAGATATGGATTATGCAATTGCACCTTCATCTCGGATTATCTCGAGCAGGCTCATTCTTCTCTCTCACTAGGACACAAATCATGTTGCACCGATAACCATCGAGCCTCGTCGAGCTGTTCATTTGGATCGTAATACCTGTGCTCTCCTCCGGGTGCCCGCTTCCGTGCGTAAGCGCTGGTAGCATCGAGAACACTCTCTTGAAGTGGTGTCGTCTCGCGGGCGTCAGGTTGCCATGGCAGGTCGTCGGGGTGCGGCTCGCTGGGGATGAGACCTCCTATCACCAAGCTCACGTACGGCTCGCGCAAGCTGCTGCCATGAAGTACGGCCTGCCCATTCTGCTCCCAGAGGTGTGACCTTCACTGAGCACCGCTCACATCGGCAATGCCAGCTACAGTCAGTGCAGCCACTTGACGGAGCAACAATAGTAATCGGCATGCAAAATACCGCAGCACCCGCCGCTTCCCATAAGGTCTTTGTTGCCGCACAGTATGCCAATGGCCTATTGTATGATGGTTTGCAGGAGTGCTTGATTCGCGGACGCCCCTCTATGGTGCGGCTTGGAGTCTGGTGGCGTGGTTGTTTCATTGGGCTCCCGTTTGCCCAATGTTTTGTCATGGCGATCCGAGATTGCAGTTTGCCAGATCCTAACCTTGTTGATGGGGTACTCTCAGGACGTGTCGCTGAGGTGGGTTGAGCGATCACACCCGCGCAGATTTGGAAAGGTGGTTCTCGTTTGTAGCCGCTCCGCACTTGGCCAACCTTAGTGTCCCCCTTGACACCTCTCACATTCTTCTTGGCCCGAGTGGATAGCATGGCTCAAATTCCACAGGAGGCGTTCACCGTCCCCCAAGCGATTCCACAGGAGGCGGTTACCGTCCCCCGAGCGATTCACGGTTTGCTCGCTCTCGTTTACGCTCCATCATCCTTTCCATCGCTTCATCGCACCGCCCACTCATGGGACTTCTGGGCATCACGGGCATCTTTTCTTTGCACCTGTGGCAGATGTCTGATCAAAGTGACTTCAATCCATTTTTGGAATAACGGCCTAGCACGGTGGTGACACAACACCGCGGCAACCTGTGATACTCGGTGCCACCAAGGTCGTGATCCGGATAAATGGAACAACAGCGTGATTTTGGAGGCCACCCTTGAGAGTGCAAGTTACTAGCGTGTGTTGGATGTATTGCGTTGCCTCTTCCGCCAGTTACATGATCGGTTCGATGAGTATCAATCCTGGAATGGGGATTATTGAGGACACCATCTGAACAAAACGATCTACGATACGATTTAGCCATTTTCGGCAATTCATATCGCGACCTTACACAACGATTCAACTTGACATCGTGACCGTTGATCCAAAATTTGATGGAAATTTCCAAGCCGTCACCCGTCCAATTTTTTTTAAAGCAATATATTTTAGTAGGGCTCGTCAAGGACTATGCATCGGTGGGGTCAGATGACGCAAGATTTGTGAAAAAAATGCGAACCGATGGCGCGTATTCCCTTCTCCCCGGTATTCTCGCCTGAAACCGTGGAATCACATCTTAAATTATGATAGGAAATGCCAAAAATGGCCGAATCGTATCGCAGATCGCGTCGTGTCAGGTCTTATTCCCAATGCCTGGGTTGTGGGCGGCCTCATATCTCGGCGCTCGCCAAACTTGACTCTTAGCATGATTTGATTGAGTGGATTGTTTACCGTATTCAGCTATAAAATGTCGAAGCGCCGATGTGGGCTGTGGGCTGGAGTTCCTACGGCAGCGGTCCAAGATGGCGTCCAAATCAAAAGCCGCGATTGCCTTTTTTTCAAGACCTGTGTCCTCCAAGGTCAAAAGCCTATGCGCTGGCATCGGCTTGTCTCGCTCCGCTTGTTGTGACGCCATTCCATGTAGCCTCTATACCGACGTGGTCATTTTAAGGGGCTCTGAGCGTAGACGTCAAATGTACATTGGGCGGCGTTCAAAATGTGCAGGTGCTCCCTGGAGAGATCGCAGAGTGCCAACGAATCGCACGGGAGACGGGCATTCTATTGGATCCAATTTACACACTCGCTGGCTGGCAGGTTTATGCTCCCCAATGCGTATCAGTTCCTGGGTCGCACTCAGCACTGGAAAATGATTACATCGTATTTCTTGCGGAGCGATGTTTTACCGTGGAATTGGGACAACTGGCAGGTGGCTGTACAACATTTGCAAGAGACGGACGCGGTTTGTGGTGAGGTGAGTGGGGGGGATGCCATACCTTGCGGTCGCATGCAACGAGGGAAAAATCTCGAATGGCAGTGCAAGCCGTGATGTGTGAGGGTGGCCAAGCCATGAGGACCAATGCTGACCAAGCCATGGTGGTCGATGGTGACCAAGCCATGATGTATGAGGTTGTCCAAGTCGTGATGTCCGAGTATGACCAAGCCGTGATGCGCGAGCGTCGGCAAGCCATAAGGTCCAAGTATGACCAAGCCATGATGTCCAAGTTTGACCAAGCCGTGATGTCCGAGTATAACCAAACCGTGATGTCCAAGTATGTCCAAGTATGACTAAGCCGTGATGTCCGAGCATGACCAAGGCATGAGGTCCAAAGGTGCCCAAGGCGTGATGCGCGAGCGTGAGCAAGGGCGTGAGGGCTAGTGGTGGCCAAGGCATGATGGTCCGAGGGTGACCAAGGCATGATGTACGAGGGTGCCCAAACCATGATGTACAAGGGTGACTAAGCCGTGATGGTTGAGGGTGACCAAGACATGAGGTCCGAGGGTGACCAAGTCATGAGGATCGGGGCAAGCAAGGTGTGATGCGCGAGCATGAGCAAGGCGTGCGGGCCAAGGGTGCCAAGAGCCCTCGGACCATCACGCCTTGGGCATCCCGGACGAACATGGCTTGGTCACCCGTGGACCGCACTCCTTGTTCACGCTCACGCATCACGGCTTAGCCACCCTTGCGCATCACGGCTTGGTCACCTCGGCCCTCGAGGCTTAGTCACCCTCACGCATCACGGCTTATTCAACCTCGTGCATCGCGGCTTGGTCACCATTGGCTCTCACGCCTTGCTCATGCTCGCGCATCACGCCTTGCTCACCGCCGGACCTCACGCCTTGGTCGGCCTTGGACCACCACACCTTGGTCACCCTCGACTATCACGGCTTGGTCGCCCTCAGACCATCACAACTTGGTCACCCTGGGACCTCATGGCTTGGTCACCCTCGACTATCACGGCTTGGTCGCCCTCAGACCATCACAACTTGGTCACCCTGGGACCTCATGGCTTGGTCACTCTCAAATATCAATGCTTGGTCACCCCCATACATCACGGCTCGGTCACCCTCAGACCATCACGCCATGGTTGCCCTCGACCATCACGACTTGGTCTCCACGAGACTACCTTGCTCACACACGTGCACCACGCCTTGATCAACATCGTACATCACGCCTTGGCCATCCTCGGACCATCACAGATTGGTTACCCTTGACCATCATGGCTTGGTCACCACAAAACCTCAGTCCTTGCTCACCCTCAAACCATCACGACTTGGTCACCCTCACACCATCACGACTTGGTCACCATGATAGTCAAGGGTAACTAAGCCGTGATGGTCGAGGGTGACCAACTCTTGAGGGCCGAGGGTGACCAAGCCATATGGTCTGAGGGTGACCAAGGGGTGATGTGTGAGCGTGAGCTAGGCGCGAGGTCTAGTGGTGACCAAAAGCCGTGATGGTCAGGGGTGACCAAGCCATGATGGTCCAAGGGTGACCGAGCCGTGATGGTCAAGGGTAACCAAGGCGTGATGGTCGAGGTGACCAAGCCTTGAGGTCCCAGGGTGACCAAGTTGTGATGGTCGGAGGGTGACCAAGCCGTGATAGTCGAAGGTGACCAAGCCTTGAGGTCCGGCCGTGACCAAGTCGTGATGGTCGGAGGGTTGACCAAGCCGTGATAATCGAGGTGACCAAGCCTTGAGTCCCAGGGTGACCAGGAGTTGTGATGGTCGGAGGAGTGACCAAGCCGTGATAGTCCGGGTGACCAAGCCATGAGGTCCCAGGGTGACCAAGTTGTGATGGTCGGAGGGTGACCAAGCCGTGACTGATCGAGGGGTGACCAAAGCCTTGAGGTCCCAGGGTGACCAAGTTGTGATGGTCGGAGGGCGACCAAGCCGTGATAGTCGAGGGTGACCAAGCCTTGAGGTCCCAGGGTGACCAAGTTGTGATGGTCGGAGGGTGACCAAGCCGTGATAGTCGAAGGTGACCAAGCCTTGAGGTCCGGCCGTGACCAAGTCGTGATAAGCAAAGGTTGACTGAGCCGTGATGTCCAAGGGTGACTAAGCCACGAGATCCGTTGGTGAACAAGCCGTGATGGTCCGATCAAGGGTGAGCAAGATTTGATGCGCGAGCGTGAGCAAGAGGTGCGGGCCGATGGCGACCGTGATTTGAGGGCCGAAGGTGACCAGCCCATGAGCTCCGAGGATGACCAATCCTTTATGGCAGAGGGTGACTAAACCGTGATGCGCGAGCGTGAGCAAGCTGTGATGGTCAGAGGATGATCAAGCCGTGAGTTCCGAAGGCCACCAACCCTTGATGGCTGAGGGTGACCAAGTCATGTTGACAGAGGGTGACCAATCCGTAAGGTCTGAGGGTGACCAAGGCACGATGTCCAAGGTTGACTAAGCCTTGATTTCCGAGGTTCATTATGCCGTGATTAAAGAGGGTGACCAAGCCTTGATGTCTGAGGGTGACAGATCTTTGAGGTTGGAGGGTGACCAAGCCTTGATATTCGAGGGTGACCAACGAAACTGTACGGTCCGAGGGTGACCAAGCCATGATGTCCGAAGGTTCTCGTGAATTTTGATAGGAGCGTTTTGGTTGTAATGAACACCACCATATTTTATAATGTACTTTCTCGATTGACTTGATCGCTTGTTCGACATCCAGGGTCAGACTAGTATACCGGGATGAGCTTGAAGCAGGTACTGCTGCTACACACTGGTGGGACAATGGGGATGTTTGGTCTTGCACAACGTTACCCGGATGAGTTCAACACCGCAAGTCAGGCTCCGTACGAGTGCTGAAAGGAAATCTCGGCCAGTACTAACACACCTTGACTTGGGCAACACGTACTTAGTATGTATTTGAATGCATAGGTGGACGGGTGTTTTGGAAGGGAAGGATCACTAAAGTACATGTGTTGGATATATATGACTCATACTTGTAGCATGTGTGGTAATGGTATATTCGTCGATTCCAAGAACTCCGAAAGCAAGTTGATCCATCTGTCGAGACTGGCCACATCCCGTAAATCAGGTTTATGCATTGTCATATTCCTACAATATTTAAATGTTACATTTAGTTCTCCGAAGCAATCTTGAATGATGATCACGATGGTGAGCGCGCGCGCGTGTGTGTGTGTCCAGTGCCTTGGGGCTTTTTCACCTGCTGGGGGACTGGTGATCGACACCCACTTTATGGGGTACTGGCATCTCGTTGTGAACGGGGACGGCCACTGGAATGATTTGGATGATGGGATGTGGCTGTCCCTGTGGTACCCTTCTGATGGGTACTGCCTCTTTGAGTGCGTCGGGGATTCGTCTACGGCTCGCTTTTTGGGAGTGTCTTGGATTCGTCTGACGCTAGCTCCCTCTCCGTGTACAGTGCTCATGGTTATTACACATGCCGGGGGACTTGTGTTCTTTGACCTTGATATGAAGTACTGGCGGATCGCTGTGAACGGGGACGGCCGCCGGGTGGAAGTGGGTTTTGGGAGGCGGTTATCCCTGTGGTGCCATTCTGGCGGGCACTGCCTCTTGGAGAGCTCGGTAGATTCGTTTGTCGTGCTGCGAGGAGAGGCAGAAGGTGGTGATGTACACCTTCTGTGTTTTCCCTTGAATTTTGTGGGGAGCACTTAGGTGCCCGCATGTTTTCTTTTTTTGACATGGGGTGTCCATGCTGTGTGGTGTGACTGCATTCATGACATAACCATGGACCAACAGGTCCCATCCATCGACCGGGAGCCACTGGGGGGCATGCCAGCAGGGTCCGCTTACTCCGTAACCCAGAGACTAACAGTTGTTTGGCGACGATCGGTCACATCGTATCATCTTTCCATGCTGCTTTGCATTTGGGTTGGGAATATGTATGCGTTTGTGGTATCTTGTCACGGCCCCGCCCTGCTCTTGATTTGCTTTTCACATCCACTGGGATGATGATGGGCTGGCTTTTGTTGGCCGATCTCATGCCGTTCAGTGTGTGTGGCTCCGTAACCCAGAGACCAACAGTTGTTTGGCGACGATCGGTCACATCGTATCATCTTTCCATGCTGCTTTGCATTTGGGTTGGGAATATGTATGCGTTTGTGGTATCTTGTCACGGCCCCGCCCTGCTCTTGATTTGCTTCTCACATCCACTGGGATGATGATGGGCTGGCTTTTGTTGGCCGATCTCATGCCGTTCAGTGTGTGTATGCTTATCCTTGCGACTCCTTTGGCGCCCCGTAGCCACAGAAGACTGCACTATGTACCCACGCCGGGGATCAAAGGATTCAGCACACACTTCGGGACACTCATCCGGATTCTCCGGAGCTCACTAGTGAAGAATGGGACCCCCTAAGCCTCGCTGAGCCACCCGAGCCCCTCTGCATCTGCACTGCCAGCGCACGGCCGCCTTGTGCCTGAAGCCGGTCCATCCCTGCCCCCCGAGCTGCGCGAGCCATATCTCCACCACCAAGCCCACGCGCAAGACCACTCCTCTGCTCCCTGAGCCTCACTGGGCCACCTGAGCCCCTCTGCGGCTGTCCTGCCGGCGCACTGCTGCTGTGTCTCTGGAGCCGGCTCACCTCCGCCAATCGAGCCAACCCTCCACCACCAAGCCCACATCCCACATCACCCCGCTGCCCCCTACAGCCTGATCTCAAGAGAGCTTGCCCACCCACGCCACGGCCAGAATGCCCAAGCGCTGTCCCAAGGGGCTGAGAATGATAACTGGGTTGCCCTCATCCAAACTTGCGCATCCGCCACCGACTTGCGCCTGTAGCCCTCTACCCCCAGCACCAACTCCACGTGACTGGAGCCCTTGCGCTGATTGCCTTGCGAGGTGGCCGCGAACTTGAGCAATGCGCTCCACACTTGCGCTGCAACTGTCACGCCGCACTGTTCCTACTTGGGGTCCCATCCCCACAGTTGCATGTGTGACCCAAGCCCTCCCGGTGGCCGATAGTTCACCACCCGGTCGTCGCCTTCCCGACAGCTGCTCACTGTTAGTTCCGGCACGGCCAGCAACCTCGCCCGGTGGGCACGGAAGCTGATGAGATGCCGTATGCAACCTGTTGTAAGTGGTCATCGCTGCCGGGATGGGCCCCCGGGCTCTGAGGGGCCCGGCGTGTGTCAACTCCACCCGCGGACCTCCCCACATCTCCCCCGTCATCCTCATCAGTCCCCCCCATGCCATCAACCCCCCAAGAAGGCCGGCCACCCGCCTGCTCGCCCCCATCAAGGTGGCCACCCCTCCCTCAGCCAAGGCCATTGCTTGCTCCGGCGAGGCCCCACTCTGCTATTGAGTCCAGACCCCACCCTCCGGGCCCGGCGACGAAAGGTCATCCCACTCATTCAAGATATCCTCGACACTTGACGCCGCCTGGCTGGGCCCGCCTATGCCTGCCCGCGCCCCTCCAGATCGCGCCTCGGCGGTGCCCCCTCCTTGACCCCCCACAGTGCCCAGATGCTCCGCCTCCCGCCACACGTCCTCCATGCTCTCCAAAAGCCTCAATGCCATCGCACCTGCCTCGCCTGCCTCGCTTGCCTCACGGGAAGCCTGCCCAGACCGCTCACGCTGCGTTCCCTCAGATTCCTGCGTCCCACCGCCAGACCCATCCTGTGTGCCATAGTCTGTCTCCTCGAACGCGTCCTCCCACGCTCTGTCCATCAGCGCCAACCTCTCCGCCCCTTCCCGTCGGTCCGCCTCCCCCCGATTTAGGTCCGGGCCCATGCCTCCTCTCACACGCCCTCCGCCAGCCCAACGCCACCCACTTCCGGCCGGACATCGCCCTACAGCCCGCCTGATGATCAGCCCTGCAACCCCCCGTGCAAGCGCGAAAGAAAGCAGCCGGAACCACATCTCCTTCCAGCCCACCGCCCCGCCACGTGCCGCTTCCTCATCCTCGTCCTCGTCCTCGTCCCCATTGCCATCCACCTGCTCTCCCCCTTCCGCGTTCGCCTCCATGTACCGCCGCTCCCTGAAGCGCCGCTGCGTCTTCCGAAGGAATCCATACGCCGCAGGCCCCAGCCCACCGTACACCTCCACCCCAAAGGGTATGAAGTGATGTGGGCGGACATCCCCGTACGTCGCCACCTTGCTCTCCTCTACCTTCTTCGCCGCCGCCCCGGGGGCCATCATGGCCGCTCCCAGGTGCGCGTCTGACATTGGCCGCGCCGTGGCCACATCAAACAGCACATGCTGGCCCGGTCCCTCCGCATCCAACACTGTCACATCCGGGCAATGATTCAGTGAGCAGGTCAGGTGGCCCGCGAAGTCATCGTGCAACGCAAACGCCAACGGATAAGCAGACTTGGCCACCTCGAATAGCACCCTCTGCAGTTTGTGGTGGATGAAAGAGTATCAGTTTCCTCCTCCGCCCCCCGCTCCCCCCCGGCATGCCAATAAGTGTGTCCCGGTGGGATCCCGCTCTCCTCCACAATCGGGGCACTCCTCCACTTGGCCAAGGAGGGGCTGCTCCGCATGAAGAATGTGCCGCAGGGCCACCCGGTATTCCGCCGAACTGAGCTCCAGGGCTGGGCAGCATGGAACACCCCTCAAGAAAGCCGGCCCAATGCTGTTGTAGGTCACCGAGAAAAGCCAGGGGAGCCGAGACACCCCCACGTGCCCAGCCAGCCAAAGCCAATCCGCAGAGTGGAGGACAGCAGCATAGACCCGTTGGGCACGCTTTTGAGACCTGCTGTAATCACTCAACTTCTTGACGTTGTCCGCCTTCGGCACTTGTGGTGGCAAATGCTCATTTGCTTTCCTTGCCTCCTCAATCACCTCCACCGCC
>LGRX02033698.1:0-45527 GCA_001247695.2 Cymbomonas tetramitiformis | reverse complement strand
ATAACGCACACTCCGGTTTGCTGCGTTGTGCAGATCTTCTGTCTGAACGAACTTTCAGCAATATAACATTTACCTTGAGAAAAAAATGACCAAGTTATACCGTAGTCCTGCTAGGCAGACAGGCACCTGTTAAACAGATTGGGCTACTTTCTAACTCATAGCCCCCGGAGGGCTCATTCAAATCAAATCGACAATGGAAACCGCAGCAAGCTAAAAATACGCAGAGCGCTAAAAGGTCGTGCCGGAGGAGCATCAGCTGTGGCCGCGTCGGTGGTGTGGGACTGAGGCTGTGGTGGTGAAACAAAAAGGCGCAGTGGAGAGGTGGCGTGGGGTGGAGCAGAGGCCCCACAGAGGTGGAGCAGTGAGTTACCCATGGGAAAAAAATGATCAAAAGAGACGTTACTCATTCAAAAAGAGTGGTTGTAACAAATCAGTTGTTTGCTGGATTGTTTCCTCTTCTGTCACATATGTGATCATGCTTAAGGGGGCATACCTAGGGTCAGTGGTCGCCGTTCTAAAGCCACTGTTCATAAAAGCGTCACGCCTGATTCTAGTGTGATTTCTACACGTTCTGGACAGTTTTTTTTTCAAAAGACGCTTTATTCTCTTTTGATGCATCCCAATTGTACCCAAAATCCTTCCGTAATTTTCGGGAGATAGCCCATTATGGCGAGTTTTTTCGGCCAAGCAACCGTGCCCTTAAACGACGTACAGTCATCATTAATGTATGATATATCATAGTAACCACCAAAATAATGCAGGAGATCAGTTTCATTTGTAGTGTAGCATGGCAGGGACAAGGGTCACCGGCTGGATGGAATGATATTTACCCTCTCGCTCAAAACCCAATGCCAGATATCAATGCATATTCCTGTGCATTCCAGTCTCTTTACATTAATTTTCGATTTGGGCAAGACATTGATATATCACCTGGCTATCAGTCCAGTCAAACGCAGGAAATTTTGAAGTGGACTATCGATGGCTATGATAACAACATCCGACAAAAAACATCGTTGTAACATCCTCCGCCCGGCATTACATATATATGGGTCGTCACCTGTCCAGTAGCCATATGTGGAATGAAAGGAATCGTATTGTGAGGAAATATAATGACTAGCTTGAAGCCTCTAGCAAACCATTTCCCCTGATTTTTCGGAGTTCAGAGCGAAAGGATCCAAATCCCTCTAAATCCGGGTGCATTATTAGCTGCTCGTAAGCCAAGTTCCAGGGTACTAGTCATAACCGCTGAAATGGTGTCGTTGTCCTTTCCATTAAACGGAGGGTTACCATAGGTATTCCTACCTCTCTTCGTCATAGGATCAATATAGGCATCATACGCAAGCCCATCACAGCGAATTCTTCCATTGGAGTAGAACGGTCGCAGCGCAACTTTCATTTGCTCCGTGGGAATACATGATCTTCTTGAGTAAATTCTGGGGTGGGAGTTTAGCGGGTTGCAGAAAAGTTCACATCCATTTTATCCAACTCCCTATCATCAATAATGATGTCCAAGAGGTCTCTACGAATAGCATAACGATTTTCGGGGTCACCCGATTCTTCCTTACATGCGTTTAAGGCCGCATGCATGTCGTGTGCTCTCTCGGCATAACAGGCAAGTTTGAGAGGCATTTCCTTGTTAGGCAGGTAATGCCACGAAGGAAGTTTCCAGAACTCCTGTTTATCAGCGTTCCCACTCGGGAGCCTGCGATCGCCAATACTGATATACTACCGGTATATCTCGGTGTGAGTAAACACTTAACAGTCAGAACACGCGGTATTTCCGTGATAGATAACTTGTGATAATAATGATAATAACGAAGACAGTTTGTAAACCTAAACCTAGAACCTCGAACGGTCACGGTTACTGTACGGCTACTACTACTCGGGTCTAGACAGACTCAGATTGGACTTGGGTCTGGAAGGGGGGCTTGAACCGAGACTCTTGGACAGGGCTGCCCAGCCAGATCCCGGCACACCACCTCCAATCTGAAGAGTGGTCTAGAGATTGTTAGCAGTCGATCAGCAAGAAATAGTTAGGACACCTGGCCCGGCTAATCCTACTGCGCCATTCTGATAAAACTAGCTGCTACAACTGCAATTCCAAAGCACAAACCAGTGCAACAGCAAACTCAAGATGTGGATTGTAAAAAGCTAAAACAAATTAAAGCTGTCTGTCAATTTGAAAGGTGACCTCGTAGATGTCAGAGTAAAACCGTGCACTGCACCCGCAGTGCACCTCCAGATGCTACCCAGCTGTAGATGTCCAAGACGGAATCACGGGACCGCCACCTGGTGCACCGCCAGGTGCACCACCAGATACTGTGTCTGCACCACCAGACAGCGCGGCAGCCTGGAAAGCTGCAATTACCTGAGCCCGCACCACCGGGCTGAGGGTGTCGATGCCGCTGTAGATGCACGCCTGGCCGTAGCACACCACCGGCTCACGTGCAACCGCTGAGCCGCCACCACCGTGCACGGCCGCTGTTACCCCAACGACGCCGCAACACATCATCATGATGCACGCCAGGAGCACCACCGGCATGTGAGGGCCAATCCGGTAGCCCCTCATTTGTGTCGCACTGGTTCTTTTATTTGTCGTGTCGCAAAAGATTCGTTTATATTAACGACGCTTCGCAGCTTTTTCAGAAATATGCTGTTTTTCATTTCGTTTCCCTTAAAGGAGCGAAACAGGTTTCCTGGAAAAAAGTGACATCGACAGGCCACACCGCAGGAGCCGTCCCTAAAAAATTATGCCGTTGGAAAATTTTCATAAAAATTTCCTGCCCATGTCAGCAGTCCTACCATGATTGTGTCGAGCGCTCGCGCTTTACCGGCCAATCATGATACGATAGCATCTCAGCAGTCCTACCCCGGATTCTTTCGACCGATCGTTCGTAACCGACAACGAGAGACACGTTTAACAATTCAAAATTATACCACGAAGATATATATGCAGTTTTTCATCCATGTCAGCAGTCCTACCATGAATGTGTCGAGCGCTCGCACTTTACCGGCCAATCATGATACGATAGCATCTCAGCAGTCCTACCCCGGATTGTTTCGACCGATCGTTCGTAACCGACAACGAGAGACACGGGTAACAATTCCATATTTTACCCCGAAGATATGCGGAATTTACAATTATGAATTTGTCGCAAAACTGCTCTAACAGGTTTACCGATCTCAACATCATCATCAGCAGTCCTACCCCGGATTGTTTCGACCGATCGTTAGCAACCGACAACGAGAGACACGGGTAACAATTCCATATTTTACCCCGAAGATATGCGGAATTTCCGATTATTTACGCATCTCGTGATTCAAGATCATCTCACCACTCCTATCGGCGGCGCGGCCCGGACAAAAATGGATATGGTATGATCCTGGTCGGCAACGTTTTCATTTTTCTCCAAGCTCTTATCTTGCGCCTACCTGCTCGCTGTCTCAGCGCGCGGCTTGTGTTTTTGTTTGATTAATGATTTTTGCGCGCTACTTTTCTTTAGCGATATTTCATATCGACCATGTTTTCGTGTGCATGCGTGGAACCCGGCGGGGGGGCGTTCCTGCGATGTTCTCACATGAGCCGCATCCCACCAGCAGCCCATCCTGCGATATAGGGATGATTGGAGGCCGTCGGGCGTCTTTGCATCCCGCCTGACGGTTTGGGTTCAATTTCCAACAGGAATTCTTCCTTCCTGAGCAGCGCTCTGTTTTTTTTGCAGGTTTATGCTGTGCCTTTTCTGAAGCCGCCAGCAACGGCCATAGTGCATAATTCATGCTGTTCCTTTTCTGAAGCCGCCAGCAACGTTCCTGGCGGCATCTTTCCCTCTGGCCCTACTAAGCTGAAGGGATGCTTGGAGACCGGCGGGATCCTGAACAGCAGCCCGACGGGTTGGGTTCGATTCCCAACATCTTTACTACCCAGCGTTTCGTTTTTATTTGCAGGTTTTGTTTTTTACGCCGAGCATCTTTTTGTGCCGCCAGCTCTGCTGGCGGCATCCTGTGACTTCCAGCTCTGTTTAGGTTTCGCCGATTATCGAAGTTCAGAATTTTAGATTTCCCACCTACTGTTCCGCTGCTGTTTTCAAAACGTCTATTTTGTACGTAGACGCCCACCCGAGGGCGAAATGCGGACAGCAGTTGACTGTTGGTATTGGGTTCGATCCCCAACGTCCTGACTGATTCGCTGTTCGTGTGCTGCAGGAAACGTTTTGGTTCTGAAGATTTTGGAACGTGCACTGTGCTCTAGTTTCCTAGGTTAGATTTTCATATCGCCCACGGGTAGTTGAATCCTTGTATTAGAAACTAGCAGCCTAGTAGTAATAAGTAATTATGCTAATATTTTTTAAGGGTGTGATCGGTTTTTCTCTTTGTACCTTTATCCATCTGAAATGCTTGCTTGCTTGCTACTTCATGTATGCCTCGTGCTATACAGTAATCACCCACCTGTAAGAAAACAGAAAAATCCAGGTCAGCCAGCTTTTCTCATCGAGTTGGGTACCCCCCCCTCCTTCCCCCCCGCCAGCGCCAGCGGCCTATGAGAACGCTATGGATAGTGGACCGCGATCTCGTGAGCCAGCCAGCGAATTCCATAACCATCCACGTGGACACCTTCCCGAGCCATCCCGTTTTCTTAAGGTGTCCAATTTCCGAGAAAATGGACCCTGAGAGCCGTGCGCAGCTTAAAGAAATTAAAGCAAGATTTAGATGACGACATTATCTCTGAAACAGACTATCAGGAACTTAAACCTTTAAGACAAGTTTTGTGCAAAAAATCATGAAAACCCATCAAATATACCATATTGGTCAATTTCCCGGTAAAGTTTTCTTAGTTTAAGAAATGCCTCTCCAGCTAGGCAGCCAACGGTCATTTTCCTTATTTCAGGCCATCTCATAAGTCGGAAAATCCAGCCAACTTTTCTCATCGAGTTGGGTACCCCCCCCGAAACGTCGGGGTCGCTTCCCTTAACGCGTCGAGGTTTTAAAGGCGAGTGATTACCGTATGAATGTCCCCAAGTGATCGTATAATACACCCGTGTTTTATGTAATACTCGCGGTAATTACTCGTTCAGCTATTTTGGTTTTCAAGTCATAATCGCAAGTACTATTCGGGCTTTGTGTTCCCCCTAGCTTAATTTCATTTTCGGGAATTTTCTGTGAATTTTCACGACGTAACAGTGTGGTGCTCATGTCTCACGCGTGCGACGCACATGAGCGCCACACTCGGCTGCACGGTATATTTACAGTTTGTCGCACGGTGCGACAAATGAAATAACCGGTGCGACAAATTTGAAGTGCTACCGGCCAATTCCCCATGGCGGCAGACCGCAGCCCACGATTGACGATCGAGGCCGTATCGGCTCAATCGTACCCTCCGGCAGAAGTCCCATGGAATGAGCGCCCACCTCAATGGTGCGATGCCCCGCCGGCGGAGGGACCTCCTCAATCCCACCTGGAAACTCGTCCGTGGGCGCCGAATAAGCGAAGTTCGGCTTGTCATTAGCCGTTGTCGCGGCCACCACTGCAGACACCGGCTGGGAAAAGGAAGCCTGCACCACGCTCACCTCAGTGGCTGCCGTCACATCACGCCGCTGACAGCTGCTTGAGCTCGGCCTCCACGTCCATCCCCTCGTCGTCGGAGTCCTCGGACTCACCCGTCGCAAAGCCGTAGGCGGAGATGTCCACGCCCCCGACCGATGCGCTGTCGACGTTCAGCACGGCAGGCGCGCCGTACTGCTCACATGCTGCGGAGAATGCAGCCGGTCCGGTGTCGGCCTCGGACTGAAACACCTGACAAACTGCTAAAGTGTGGAGCACTTCCGGCGTACAGTCCGCGACCGGCTGGCAGTACGCCGCCGTCGTTCCCGCCGCATGTTTCTTCCCGCCGAGCGGGCAATCGTCCCACTCGTGGAACTTGTGCCCACCGTCCGCCGAGGGGCAGCGAGGGCATTGCGGGATTGCCTTTTTAAGGCGAGTGTCGAAATCCACCTGTGGGTCAGGGCGAGACCCGACGCGGTACCCGGAAAGTCCCTTGCGCGTCCGTTTAGGAAGCATGGACGCCGCACCCCCTTGGCGTTGAGACTCAACGAAGTTCTCAATCCTCTCGATTTTGGCGAAGAGCTTCAAGATGAGCTCGTCACCTGGAGGCACCACCGCCGAAGCCGCGGTCCCGGCAGTGCCTCCTTGCTCCGCCTGCGACGAACTCCACGACACGTACACCGACGCCACCAAATCGGATAATTCCGCTAGCGAAACATGTTGTAAGTCAACGAGGCGAGGGTACCTTACACGAATTGCAGCGTAGAAGTTGGGGTCCAGGGACTCCCAGTCTCCCACAACTGCTGCTTGCGCGTTGTAGCCGTGGGAGTCCAGTCTGCAGCCCGGTTCTCACGTACGAGCCGTTGCTCCTTGGCCAAATTTGGCCTAGGGTCAACATTCGCGACGTACGTTAGGGCGAAATGTTCCGCCTGCAGCTTTTGGCGAACTGCAGGCGGTACGCACCCCTTAATCAAGTCCACCAGAGCGCGTCGGCCATCTCTGGCAGAAACAACTTTGGTCCTTAGGAGGTACCCGTAAGCGACGAAGTCGGGCTCGACAATAAGGTAGCCCAAGGTGTCGTAAACAAGCTCGTTGATGGAGCGATGAACAAGAAGGGTGGGGTCGTCCATGTCAAAGACGTCGGGATCCAGACCGGCCGTGGCAATCTCGGCCTTGAGGGCCACGATGATCTTAGCCAATTTCGAGACGTCGTCGGAGGCGTCAAAGTACTCGCCCCCAAGAGCATGTTAGCCCATTTACGATGGCGCCCCTTGGAGTAGATGGCGTTGACGATGGACTTGTCATCTTCAAACTTCTGACGAATCCGAGCTGTCGTTGGGGGCTCATTTTCCGCCGGTGCTGGTGGAATGGGCACCGGCGGAGTGCGCACCGTCGGGGAATTCCGGACGGCGTCGGCAAGTCGCAAGGAGGAGTCCAAATCAGACTCCTTCAACAACTTCCTTTTCACTTTGTTTCTCGTATCCATCTTAGAAATACCAAAGTATGGGGCGGTGCTAATCGGAGAACAACGTGTTCGTATTTTAAACAACGGAGTCAGGGATTTTAAAGCTTGCACCGAAAATAGTTAGGAGTCGGCGGAGATCTCGATGTAAACGTCGGCCGGCATACGGTCCTGCAAGGCGTAGAAGCCTAGTTGGAAAAAGTGCAAATGTCGGCCGCTGCGGGCAGTGGCCATTTACTGAAAATGCCCGCCGCAGGCGAAAATTTTGAAAAAAAAGAATATTCCTTCCAAAAAGTCCCTCAATTCTTAATAGGAAATTTAACAATCACTACAAATGAGGAATATTGTCAATATTCTCCTTCATACCAAATACTAGTATCATCATCAATAAAATATAAGATACCATGAAATCATAAGGTACATTGTTTCACTCCATAAATGAGAATTTGCTATCTTCCTTCAAAAGTCGGTCAATAACTTCTGACACGGTGTGAACCTTAGCGCGGATATCTGAGGTTGTGAAATGCCACTTCGTCGGTCCACCAAAATGATGATTCAGGGCGTCCCGCACAAACTTATCTGAGCGATGGGGAGCTGGTGCATTCCAATTCCACCGACGTACCCCACGCAGGAGCACACGCGTTTGATGTTCGAATATTGTCAGCTGACTGCTATCTGTTGTGCAGACCGCACGTAATCTGTCGGCAGGCCGCACGGAAACAGAGGGAATTCACTTCTCACAATTCAGTGAAACGAAGGCGACTGCGTGTCACTCGCCTGTCGACTGTGTCTTGTGAAGTCCAAGATACTCATACTGTTGAACTGTCGTGTGTCACTGTAGCGTGTAGGGAACATCTCATCATCTTCGATCTTGACATTATCGATCATCGGCGCGCGCCTTACAGTACTAGTTACTATTAACTGTCTCTTCGTCACTTGCAATTTATACCTTACTTTGCCCTCCGGGCCCCTGAAATCACCTTACAGGGCCTAATCTCGGGGGTTCAGGCCCTTGAAATCACTTTACAATTTACACCCCTGAAATTACCTTACTAGGCCCTCCGGGCCCTTAAAATCTCCGTTCCGCAACAGCCCTACGGGCCCTTAAATTGCCCTTGCGCCGGGCCTTTCAGGCCCTTCGGGCCAAATCCCTTATTTTTTAGGCCAAATCCCTGATTTCTCGGCGGCTGCAAGGTAGCCGCCGACAAGCACTTTTTCCAGCTAGGCGTAGAAGTAGCTAATTTCGACGATGTGAATCCAGGACGAACCTCATTTTCATAGAGAACGCATCGCCTCGCCAAAACCAAATTCGTAAACGCACTTTCAACTCCTAACTCCCGGCGTTCAACACGTCGTTCTCATGGGGCGCACCACCCACTCAAGCGGTGTCGCTTAGCCAATCATGGCCACACGATACGAATTGGAAAATAAAACGTGGATGGGGCCACGACCTACTGATATACTACCGGTATATTTCGGTGTGAGTAAACACCGCTTAACAGTCAGAACACGCGGTATTTCCGTGATAGATAACTTGTGATAATGATAATAACGAAGACAGTTTGTAAACCTAAACCTAGAACCTCGAACGGTCACGGTTACTGTACGGCTACTACTACTCGGGTCTAGACAGACTCAGATTGGAATTGGGTCTGGAAGGGGGCCTGAACTGAAACTCTCGGACAGGGCTGCCCAGCCGGATCCCGGCAGCCGATGCGACATGAATTTGATGTTAGGGGAGAAACCTGCGGCCCTGAGCATGCGCGAAGCGCCGCGGGTGCGCGTGACGTGGGAAGCGTGCATGTGGATTTGTGACAGAAGGCGGACTGGTTGGGTATTATTGTGGCATATCCATGTGCGATCCCCAGGAGGCGACCTTCTTGCAACGGGGCCGTGACGACACCGCGCGCGGAGCTCCGCGGCGCTTGTGATGCCGACTTGTTGCGGCGCTGCGAGCTGCCTCCCCGCCCACCTGCCGCCTTTTTCCTGCGCGGGGTTCTCTACAGGGTTCACTCGGTGGCTCGTGTGCACCATATTGCGACACGCGAACCGCTCGGTAGGAAGCTGAGTCGTATTCATGGAAGCAGTGACTTCTGCCCCCCCTCTCCCAGGGGGGTCGGCAGCCCTGCTCTTGTGTCACCACTCGATCTGCGGTGTCAGGTTCAGGCTCCCAGCTCTCAGCTCTCAGCTCATAAAACACCTAAGTATTTTATTCGATCATCTTTTTGACTGCGAAACCCGTGTGAGCCACTGCTCAGCTTTCGTTGCCTGCGTTCATATATATATATTCACTATATATATATTTCACACTTCCCGTCAGGTTATGGGTTACCACTAGCTGGTGGTTTCTCACGTTCTTTTTAGCTTTCATTCAGATCCCGCGCAACGCGGTATACAGTGACGCAACGTCACTTCTCATCGAACCGGCCGGCAGTCACGTACCGTTCCTCCGTGCCCTCCCCCTCAAACGTGCTGCAACAGCACCCGCATTTCTTTATTTGAGCGTAACGCCCAATCCTTGTCTTCGTGCGCAACGCACGTTTACGGCCACCATTTTCGACTACGTCTTACCAAACATGTCAGCAGCCGCCAACACGCCTCTCGGCAGTCGGCTTCGGGCCGCCCGCGCCGCTGGCGGGGGGTCCCCCCATTCTACCCCTGCTTCCAGTCCTGGCGGGGATGACGACCCCATCATTCGGATGTCCTCTTTGCGGAGCCGCCCAACGCCGATTTCTCGGTCCGCGACCTCTGCTGAGTTTCATGCCGACAGCGATGTATGGGTCTCCACTCCAGTCCGAGCCTCTCAACGTGAAGAATTCACCGACAAGCTCGACTTCGCCTTCTCCTATGGGGAGGAACTATCAAAACTACTTTGTGCCCACGGCTTTAAGCCCAAAATTGGCATTACCCTCGACACCCCCGAAGCTGAGTCCGATTTCGCGGTCCTCTTGGCCAACATGTCTCATGTCTTTGGCCCTGTGTCCCGCGACGAGTTCCTGAAGCTTCTGGATCTGGACAACGAGTACGAGGTGTACCACTGGACCCTGAACGAGCTCATCTACATCGTCCTCCCAACGGTTCTACGCGGTACTGCCTTGACCCTCTACGAGGAGTCTTCCCTCGTGCACCCCCATGACGGCCGCTGCGCATTGCAGCGGCTGCGTTATCACGTTGAGGGCATTGGGGACCCCGACCCTCATCGGTTTTGGGTTCGCCTTCGCGCTGTGGTCATCGACGAGACCATCGAGCCCGCCCCCCAACTTGCGGTTTTCCGGATGCTTGCGGACAAGCACCGCAAGCTCAACCCGGCCTACGCCGACCGCGACCTCGTCCAGGACCTGTACGCCGTCCTCCGCGCATCCGCCGCTTCCTCCCCCCACTTCGCGCCCCTCTACCTGGTGGTGCTCCGTGAGTTGGGCATGGGCCAACACTTCACGTACTCCTCCCTCGCCCTCCGCATCAGCAAGGTCTTCCGCGACGAGTTCCCGCTTGCGCGCAGGTCCGAGCCGGTGTCCGGTGGTGGTGGCTCAGCGGCTGGTGGTGGTGCCCGAGGCGGTGGTGGCGGGTCCCCTGGTGGCTCAGCTTATTCCTTCGGCTCTCGCCGTAGGGAGAAGCCCGTCGGCGATTGGAAGCCCGTCAAGGGCGTGCGCTACCTCCAATGGGAAGGGAAAGGTAGCCCCTGCGTCACTTGCTTCCGCCTCTGGGCGGTGACCGACGCACACCTCGGCACTGCAGGTGTTTGCCCCTACTCATGCACCAAAGCGTTTAGCCCTGACCGTGTGCCACCGGATGCTCCGCCCCCTCCCTCGAAGCCGCCACCTCTGTCCGCGTGGCCTCCATCCGCCGCTCCTGCCGCTCGTGCTCTGCAGGTGGAGCCGGAGCCGCAGGATGACACCGCGCCGCAGGGCCCAGCTGTCATGCACGTTCGTTCCATCGAGCCCGCTCCTGACTCGTACGAGATGGACGGCGGGCCTGTCATCGGCCTTGATGATGGTGAGGCGGCGTGGGTACCTGGCGCCATGGCGCTGTCTGGTTACATTGACGAGGAGGACGACACCGACTGGCCTGCTTTCCGCTCTGGCCCCGTCTACATCCCGCCCACGGCCCTCGGCAAATCGGCCGTGACCGATCACGGCATTGCACCACCGTCTGGTGGTGCACCTTAGAAACAACATCGCACGTCACCTAGCCTTTTAGCTTAGCATCTTGCTTCGGATTGCAGCCTGTACACCGTGCCGCTCTAGATTGACTCTGGGGAGCCCCAATGGGCCCGTAACAATTTGTATTGCTAGGGTTTAGGGTGTGTTTGCTTGCTGTCTCCTTTGCCTGGCACCTCACCTCTTCGTGGTGAGGTGGTGTCATGGAAGCAGTGACTTCTGCCCCCCCTCTCCCAGGGGGGTCGGCAGCCCTGCTCTTGTGTCACCACTCGATCTGCGGTGTCAGGTTCAGGCTCCCAGCTCTCAGCTCTCAGCTCATAAAACACCTAAGTATTTTATTCGATCATCTTTTTGACTGCGAAACCCGTGTGAGCCACTGCTCAGCTTTCGTTGCCTGCGTTCATATATATATATTCACTATATATATATTTCACACTTCCCGTCACGTATGCCTGACGCGGAACGGCTCGCGTGGGGAGTAGCGGTCCTGACCCGCGAAACGCCGAAACGCGTGATGTCGCAGTTTGCGGGATGCGGAGTCCAAAGTGCAATAACTGTATTATAGCGGAGGTGCGTAAGAAGTGAAGGCGGATAATCGTATCGAGAAAAAGAGCAGCATCCCTACTACTCGTGTGCGCGCGAGTGGCGGATGTCGTGGTCGGTTCTCGGTTTGTGATGCGCCTACAAAATATAATTATGGCGTAGTAGTCGGCGTTTTGCAAAAGATGCATCGACCGGGAATCGAACCCGGGTCTGTACCGTGGCAGGGTACTATTCTACCACTAGACCACCGATGCCAAATATATCCCGACATCGTCGGGATGTCCCTTGCGCGGCATCGCCGCTATGAGATATCGAAGCCCGGGTTCGAACCGGGGACCTCATGTGTGTGAGACATGCGTGATAACCAACTACACCACCTCGACTTGATGAGATATGTCATCATAATTACTATCCATGATTTGACCGTCAAGATTTCATAGTCAGATATACCAGCGGGTTCTGAATCCCCATCGGTCGCCATCCGGTCAGCTAGCGTCCACATCAAAGTTGGGGTACGGCCAGGATTTTCGTTGTTGGCATTCTTTCCAACTTTCTATTGGCAATTATCTTTTAGGCGGAGTATACACTTTTTCTCCTTTGTTTGTCGTGTGCGTTTCCGTGGAAGTTGACACAAGTAACCCACAAAGACAATCATCATCGATAATTTCATACAAGCAACAACAGACGAGGGGGGGGGGGAATAGTGAACCCAGAATTAGAGCGTTGGATATGCGGCATTCGTGCCTTCCTCGTTACAATAGCACTAATTTACCCGGATATTTCTCAACAGAGAGGAAGGTTGCATATTCATAACGCACACTCCGGTTTGCTGCGTTGTGCAGATCTTCTGTCTGAACGAACTATCAGTGTTCCCACTTGGGAGCCTGCGATTGCCGATGCGACATGCTTTTAGTGTTAGGGGAGAAACTTTATCTGAATTTGTGAAACGTGCGATGGTGCCACTGCGCATCGAGCGAGCTCTCAAAACGCGATCTCTCGCAGACTTGAGGCCTTGCGGTTTGCAGGATACCAAAAGTATGTCTTCAGCTTGTTGACATCTGTTACCTATATGTTCAGCACCTGAACGCGATGAGCGGCAAACGGTCGAAAGCCAGAATCACGAGAGTGGCAAGACTGCTGAGTTCTGTTGCGAATGCTGCTCAAGCCTTGGAGGAGAGCAAGCCTCAGGACCATGTCTCTGAGCAATTTTCGGATATTCAACGTCGCGAGTCAATGTTCTCGAGCTCCCCGTCAGTACGGCCGGCTTCCCCTGTACGAAGTGCGGCAGGGTCTGTGGCAGGAAGGTTTCAACGAAAAACGCGCTTCTGTAGAACCTGGGCGAACTTGACTGCTACAGATGTTATTGAATTAGGCGTGGACAAAACGAGTTCTTTGCACTCGGTATCCAAGAGTGTTTTGAATCCAGACACACTATGTCGGCAAGGCTCGAGGATATCTTCGACCGAGGTGAAATCCCGTACTTGCGTGTTCAATGGCTGTGATACTACAGAGCTTACACAGCTCCAATTCTCAGTGCAACAGAGACACGCGGCCAAAGAATCTCTTGCGTTCCTCTCTTCACTGAACGTTCCCCGTGTCAACGAACATGTTTGTTTGGGAAATGTGCGCACAAAGTTACACGACTGCTTCCTGAAAGCGGCACGACAGCCAAAAGCGGAAGCTCATTACTACTCTACTTGTCCGAAGGGCATCCTTGTCACTCAGAAGTGTCCAGCTTTCTACGTGAACGAGTCCACTGCGGTGGGTGTCCAAGAGGATTAAGTTTTTCTGCTGTGGGTGTCCGAGAGGGTTATTCCCCATCGCCGTGGGTGCCCGAGAGGGTTATTCCCCATTGCCGTGGGTGCCCGAGAGGGTTATTCCCCATTGCCGTGGGTGTCCGAGAACGTATCCCATTGCCGTGGGTGCCTGAGAGAGTTATTCCCCATTGCCGTGGGTGTCCGAGAGGGTTATTCCCGTGGGTGTCCGGGAACGTATCCCCATTGCCGTGGGTGTCCGAGAGGGTTATCACCCATTGCCATGGGTGTCCGAGAACGTATCCCTATTGCCGTGGGTGTCCGAGAGGGTTATTCCCCATTGCCATGGGTGCCCGAGAGGGTTATCCCCCATTGCCATGGGATGCATGTCTGAGAGAGGATACCCTTTGTTTGGGTGTCCAAGAGGGTAGCCCCACAGCTTTGGTTGTCTGAGAGGGTATCGCTGTTGCAGCAAGTGTCCGATTTGGTATATTCCCGTTTCGCCGTGTTGGCCTTGTTATCGTTGCAGGTTATATGTTGAAATGCTGGAGAGAGCTTCCAGATTAGGGTTTGGCAAGTTGTGTCACAGGCTCCGAATGAGCGGTTGGACGAGGAACACGTGTACATGGAAAAGGGTGAGCATGGATACCAGATGATTTCAGATGAGGTGAATGCCGGAGATGTCGACGTGAGTTTCCTTTGCCAAATGACTCCCTCCCCGAGGCCTTCCCGACACTCTAACGCTCTCCACAGCCATTTTGAATGTTGCCCTGGTTTGAATTACTCCTCTAAGGGTTGCTACTGTTTCGGTGTTTCCGATGCATGGAAATTTCACTTTGTGACGTCCTAGTTTCCCATGACATTTGTACATGAATGAATGGTAGAAAACTCACATTGCCTCAGCTCTCCTCTCCTGAATTTCATGTCACCACAAACCATCTCCCCTTGCCCTCCACAACATTGAGCCCGTGCCGTCGCCCTCAGCAGACCTCGTCTTCCCAAGGTGCACTTTGGCCTGGCGGGTCCTTAGGCCCGGAGTTCCGGTAGAGCTTTCTCTCTCGGACGCCTTCAGGCATATTGAGCCGGGGGATGAGTGCTGGTTACGGGACTGTGATCACATCAACCATTTCGAGAGCTTGTACCCAAAGGCAGTGCGGAAAGTCTTCAAGAAAGACCCTATGGAGCGCTCTGCGGAGGAGGTCATCCTGCTTGTGCGGCAGTTGCGCAAATGCGCCCTCCCGTTCTTCCAGGATCACAGCGAACACGTCACCGAGGATCTGTGCCGCAGCATGCGCTACGAGGTGTGCTCTGCTGCCTTCCTTCATCCCGCATCCCAATAACAAACTTCTTGAAGCCTTCCCTATTTGTCCCCCTCTAGACCTGGAACTTGAAGTAGGACTCCCAGCTGTTTCCTGTGGGCCTGGGCCCACCCCCCTTGCTGCCCGCAGGTACTTCTGGAAGGTTCCCGAGGCTGGCCTATGGGGCAGGCCTAGGGAGGGGTATCCAGGCACGCTTAAGGGTGAGGCTGTCAAGAATGCTGAAGCAAGGCTGAGACTGATCCCATCGGACCGGGTGAAAATGGGGGGGCCTTCAGGCGCACGCTGGGAGCAAGGTGCTGTTCCGGAAGGGGGACTCCGGGGACAAGTTCTTCCTGGTGCTGAGCGGCACCGTATCGATTCTTGAGAAGGCAAAGCCGCTGTGGAACGAGCTCCAGCGCTGCCGGCAAGGCGACTTCTTCGGCGAGCTTGCTCTGCTGAAGGTGCCTGCACTGCCACCGTTTGGGGCGAAACACCCCCTACAAAACCCTAAAACCCTGAAAAACCGACTGGGACTCCTGTTGCGGCCGCGCAGTGTACACAGTGTGCGCCTCACGGAGTTGGCCGTGCCCAGGATAGAACTTGCGGCGTGGTGGTAGACTACTGCTGCCCCTTTACCATTGCTATCCCTCGCCCCCTTTGTGCCTTCAGCCCATGAGGCCTCCGTGGCCTCTGCTGCTAACGCTCTCACACCAGCCGCTGCTGTAGTGAGCACCGATATGCAGCCAAAAGTTGCTGCTGCTACTGCTACTGCTGCTGCTGCAGTAAGTGCAGCGGATAGATCGAGGAATATGAACCCTCTCGCATGTCTAAGGGAGGCTGGGCGAGCTAGAATAGAAGGGAGTATTTCCAGCGGCGGCAGTTGATGAACATCGGCCAACCAACAGCGGTGTGCCAGGATGGTTGATGTGTGCGCACGGCGCCCTGATGGAACACGCGCATGTATCTTCTCACCGTACTATATCCACTTACTCAGTATATTCCGGGATGCGCCTAGGCATGGGAGGAAGCCAACGCTAAACGTCAACAGGTTTTAGGGTGTAGGTTTCAGATTAGTGTCCATGGAGCTTGTGGGCCTGATGCTTGCTCAGGGACTGCGTGCAAAGCCTGAAAGGTGTGGGGCTAGGGACCGCTTGCAGAGCCTGCAGGGTATGGGGCTAGGGACCGCTTGCAGAGCCTGCAGGGTATGGGGTTAGGGACCGCTTGCAGAGCCTGCAGGGTATGGGGGTTAGGACCGCTTGCAGAGCCTGCAGGGTATGGGGTTAGGGACCACTTGCAGAGCCTGCCGGGTATGGGGCTAGGGAGCGCCTGCAAAGCCTGAAAGGTGTGGGGCTAGGGACAACTTGCAGACCCTGAATGCAATGGGGTGAGCTTGGGAGGAAAAAAGATTCGATACGCGGGATTCTCACCTCGTCGGAAGGTTCCAGGAGATGTGCACTGAGGGGGGCGCTTCTGGTGTTAGGAACGGTTACTTAGTTAGTATGTGCAGTGGGTGAAATGTGCTGGAAGGGCGGGGCTCTGGTGTGAGGGGCAATGACTGAATCAGAATGTGCGCTGGGGGAAATGTGTGTGTGTGTGTGTGTTGATGACTTGCTGGCGTTCAATATTCCAGATATGGAAGACTATCTATATCTGAACGAATCCGGCACTGCAGGGATCTATCCCAAACACATTTTGAGTCTATCTTTGGCACATGCGGGTGTGCGTGTCCCTTACATGGACATACTCATCAAGCAAAATAGGCGCAGAGGCCTTATGACTGCCATATATGACAAACGACTGGATGCACAATATGCTGACATCCAGGTCATTAGGTACCCTGCACATGACTCGTACTTGGCCGACAAAGCTAAGTATGGGATTGTCACGAGCCAACTGCATCGGTTCGCTGAGAGATGTGTCCTTTGGCAAGACTTTGTTTACAACATAGCTCTTGTTTTCCACAGGATGACACAAAAGGGTTACCACAGCAGGCGTTTGTGGGGCTTTTTGCGGCGCTTTATGGTGGAGAGGCCCGGTCTGTATGATAAACGAGGTCCGGGTTGCTGGATCTCGCGCGTCAGGCGTAAGCTGGGGGACTTACGTGACGGTGTCATTGTGCCAGGTCCGAATGGGTGGGAGTTCGGGCCATCATAGCTGACCGGGAATACGTCTCGCCATAGGGTTGTGGCATCTCGCTGTTAACGGGGACGGCCACTTGGGTGCTTTGGATGATGGGATGTGGCTGTCCCTGTGGTACCCTTCTGACGGGTACTGCCTCTTTGAGGGCGTCGGGGATTCGTCTGCGGCTGGCTCTTTTTATGTCCAGTGCCTTGGGGCTTTTTCACCTGCCGGGGGACTGGTGGTTGACAGCCACGTTATGGGGTGCTGACATCTCGTTGTGAACGGGGACGGCCACTGGAATGATTTGGATGATGGGATTGTGGCTGTCCCTGTGGTACCCTTCTGACGGGTACTGCCTCTTTGAGGGCGTCGGGGATTCGTCTGCGGCTGGCTCTATTTATGTCCAGTGCCTTGGGGCTTTTTCACCTGCCGGGGGACTGGTTGTGGCGGCCACGTTATGGGGTACTGGCGGATCGCTGTGAACGGGGACGGCCACTGGAATGATTTGGATGATGGGATGTGGCTGTCCCTGTGGTACCCTTCTGGCGGGTACTGCCTCTTTGAGGGCGTCGGGGATTCGTCTGCGGCTGGCTCTATTTTTGTCCAGTGCCTTGGGGCTTTTTCACCTGCCGGGGGACTGGTGATCGATACCCACTTTATGGGGTACTGGCATCTCGTTGTGAACGGGGACGGCCACTGGAATGATTTGGATGATGGGATGTGGCTGTCCCTGTGGTACCCTTCTGATGGGTACTGCCTCTTTGAGTGCGTCGGGGATTCGTCTACGGCTCGCTTTTTGGGAGTGTCTTGGATTCGTCTGACGCTAGCTCCCTCTCCGTGTACAGTGCTCATGGTTATTACACATGCCGGGGGACTTGCGTTCTTTGACCTTGATATGAAGTACTGACGGATCGCTGTGAACGGGGACGACCGCCGGGTGGAAGTGGGTTTTGGGAGGCGGTTATCCCTGTGGTGCCATTCTGGCGGGCACTGCCTCTTGGAGAGCTCGGTAGATTCGTCTGTCGTGCTGCGAGGAGAGGCAGAAGGTGGTGATGTACAACTTCTGTGTTCTCCCTTGAATTTTGTGGGGAGCACTTAGGTGCCCGCATGTTTCCTTTTTTTGACATGGGGTGTCCATGCTGTGTGGTGTGACTGCATTCATGGCATAACCATGGACCAACGGGTCCCATCCATCGACCGGGAGCCACTGGGGGGCATGCCAGCAGGGTCCGCTTACTCCGTTACCCAGAGACCAACAATTGTTGGGCGATGATCGGTCACATCGTTTCATCTTTCCATGCTGCTTTGCATTTGGGTTGGGAACATGTATGAGTTTGTGGTATCTTGTCACGGCCCCGCCCTGCTCTTGATTTGCTTTTCACATCCACTGGGATGATGATGGGCTGGCTTTTGTTGGCCGATCTCATGCCGTTCAGTGTGTGCTTATCGGTCACATCGTATCATCTTTCCATGCTGCTTTGCATTTGGGTTGGGAATATGTATGCGTTTGTGGTATCTTGTCACGGCCCCGCCCTGCTCTTGATTTGCTTTTCACATCCACTGGGATGATGGTGGGCTGGCTTTTGTTGGCCGATCTCATGCCATTCAGTGTGTGTGTTGGGGCGGGGGCGGGGGGGCTCCGGTGTGAGGGACGATGGTTGAATCAGGATGCTCCAAGGGCGACCACTGCCATCTGCCGTTCGCGCACCGAGCTATTGGTGATGACAAAGGTGCGGGCAATGCTGTACAAGATAGCTTCCGCCTCTGTCAGGTCTCTGGTCCCCACACAAGGTCTTCTCTGGGCAGCAAGGGTATGCCCGGCGTCCACCTCTATCTGGTCCCCACACAAGGTCCCCTCTGGGCAGCAAGGGTATGCCCGGCGTCCACCTCTATCTGGCCCCCACACAAGGTCCCCTCTGGGCAGCAAGGGTATGCCCGGGGTCCACCTCTATCTGGTCCCCACACAAGATCCCCTCTGGGCAGCAAGGGTATGCCCGGCGTCCACCTCTATCTGGTCCCCACACAAGGTCCCCTCTGGGCAGCAAGGGTATGCCCGGGGTCCACCTCTATCTGGTCCCCACACAAGATCCCCTCTGGGCAGCAAGGGTATGCCCGGCATCCACCTCTATCTGGTCCCCACACAAGAAGACAAGCATGCTCACATTTGAGTGCCCTCCTGCAGCGGGGGTCTGCAAACCATCAGATCAGATCAGACTGCATTTGGGGCTAAAACTGCCGTAGATTTGTTGGGCGCATCCATCTTACTACCAAGAGGTGCATCGGAGTGCACATGTTGAGGCATACCGTGTCAGGGTTATGTGCAGCGAGAGTCAAGAGGATGCATGTGCTTCATAAGTCTTGTCAGTCGGTTGCAGCTGACCAAGGGGACGGCCAGGAGACTGCCACCCAAAGCCCTCCACGTAGATGATTGGAGCAGTGTGGCTCGAGGGATTCGTGACTGAAGAAACGCGAAGTGCTGGCGAAAGTCGCGGAGGTCCAGGAGCGGGCAGCGATGATGTCATAATATGAAAGATGGAGGGTGGTATGACAGGTGGATTACAAGAGGCTGTCCCAGTCCGTGATGGACGGGCCGATGCTGCGCGCCCGCACCCTGCTGTCAGCGGTGGAAACCATCACCGTCAACAGCCGCCTCGTGTCCTCGCTGGCCAGGGCCATGCAGTGGACCACCTTCTCCCCAACTGAGCTCATCTGCAGACAGGTGTCCCCCCCCCGGCAATCCGGCCACCGCAAGGCCGAACTCCGGTGACTACCGGCAGAAGGCGTGGGAAGTGTGGGGCTTGTGGGCCCCTTGGATGCACCAAGGCTGCCGATGCGATCCCCGGCTCCCTCGGACTATTTGAGGAGTGGGCGTGGGTACGAGCACAGCGCGCGCTTCTGCGCCACGAGTCTGAGACGACTGTTGGTACCCGTCTGCTCCAGCGTGGCCTCTGCGTCCAGGCAGGGGTGCATGCGGCTCGACGCCTGGCAGGGATATGGGGCGAGGTGGGCATAGCGGGGGGCGCTGGGGCTTGCATTTCTTGCAGGGGAAGATGTGGGATAAAGTGATGGTCATCGCGAGCGGCGAGGTGAAGCTAGTGCGTGGGACAGTGGTGTCCGTTGGGAAGTCCGGCCAGGGTCCAGGCCTCGAGAGGAGAGTCGAGCGCAAGGTCCGCTTCGTGAACGTGCTCGGCGTCATCGGCACGCCCTCCTGCATCGGGGAGGTGCTTCCCCCCCCGGCCTCCTGCATCGGGGAGGTGCTTCCCCCCCCGCCCTCCTGCACATGGGAGGTGTTCCCCCGGCCTCCCTGCAGTGAGAGGTGCTCCCCCCCCGCCCTCCTGCATCGGTCTCCCCCTCCTGCATCGGGAGGTGCTTCCCCCCCCGCCCTCCTGCATCAGGGGAGGTGCTTCCCCCCCGCCCTCCTGCATCGGGAGGTGCTTCCCCCCACGCCCTCCTGCATTTGGGGAGATTGCTTCCCCCTCCGTCCTCCTGCATCAGGGAGGTGCTTCCCCGGCCTCCTGCATCGGGGAGGTGCTTCCCCCCCCGGCCTCCTGCATCGGGGAGGTGCTTCCCCCCCCGGCCTCCTGCATCGGGGAGGTGCTTCCCCCCCCCACCCTCCTGCATCGGAAAGCAGGCGCTAAAGCAACTGCGAGAAGCCGATGAGCCGTGCCCTATCACCACGCCCCCCGCGCATATGTGCGCCCGTTGTTTTGGGCCTGGTTTCGGCCCCAAGGCTCTCAGTTTTCAACCCGGTGATGCACTCGCTGGAAAGGCACGGTATTGGCTGCTATGCAAAGACGGCCGCTCCGAGCACTCCGCGCGGCCGGGAGCTCCGGCAAAGGGCGCTCTCCGTGGGGGAAGAGCATCTCGAGCCTCCACGCTTGATAGTTACGGGACGCGTACCCACAAGGGAGCCCAGGGGATGGCACGGAAGGGTATGACTGGGATGCTCCAGGGGTGCCGTCTGCGATAAAGCGAGACGGGAGGCTGGGATCTCGGGTGGAGGGGCGGGGCGGCAGGTCTCTGCTCTGCTGAAGGAGGTTGTGGGGGAGTCCTATGTTACGAAGGGCCACGTAGAGCTGGCATCACTTCCAAAAAGCGAGTATCTATTTCAGGTCGCATGCTCTATCCAGGCCCCATCTGCTCCCTACTCCAGGGACCCCAAGGACACATGACCAACCGGGCGGAGTCTCGTGCGCCCCTCTTGGGCCGGAGGCTTCACGTCACCTCCCGGCACTGAGGCTACCAGCTGCGCTGTGCTGAGCTCCTGGGGATGGCTCGGTGCCCTGTCTGGTGCGATCTATCCTCAAGGATTTAGGGTGTTACAGATCGTACAGCTCTGCCACTTCATCTGAAGTCTATTCTCGCATGCTCGGGAGTTCTGAGATCGGAGTAATGGTTAGGCTTCCGTGGTGGGCTTGGGGTGGGGACAAAGCGCAGATCGAGCGCCTGCAGCACGATGTGGAACTTCGATCTGGTTTGCCCCAGGAGGCGAGGGCCATCAAGCAGTGGCGGGACAAGCGCAATGAAGAGATGATGCAACATTCCATCATGGTGGGGACCGCGTGCATGATTTCCCAAACCCTAGACGTTCGCTGCGCTCCGCTGTGAGGCCGCCTGTTTCACCTGGGCCTCTGAGGCCTCTCCCCCTGTACTTGATCGCACAGAGTTGATCCCTCCAAAGTCCGCTGACAAAATAACAAAAATCCCGAAGCCCCGCTTCGTGTGCGTGTCAGCTTACAACAATTCAGGCTCCATGTACCCTCCCGTTCCTCAGTCCTGTGGGCGCGGATGCGGGAGGAGGCGTGGAGTGCTGCTTGGGCACTGTCCAGCTGCTATGCCACAAAAAGCAAACGAAGAAGGGGGTGTGGGATATGGGCATTGCGTTGCTGACGGCAGCGGGACGACCATCTCGGGGTTGAGCAAGACACGAGCGGCCTGGATCACATCGTGGCTCTGAAGGAGGTTCCCAACTCGGAGGTCCTGCCGTTCAGGGGGATGAGCCTCGAGAATTATGTCCCCACCGAGCCCACGTTGAACGAGTGCGTCCACGCTCTTCGCTTCGCTCGTTTCAAAACCTCCCCGCCTCCCTGCACTCTCCTCCCAACCCAAGCCCATGAAGTGTGCGAAGATGTAAAAGCTGTAGTCAGGTGAAGGCGCCAAGGGGCCCAGGCGATTGGGCTAAGGGGCCCTGATGGGAGTGCTCGGAAGTGTGGAGGGATTGGAGGGGCTGTGGCTCCACTCGTCTGCTGGGTGTAAGGCCGCGAGCAACAGGTCGATGATCGAAAGCGCGCGGTCTGAGGTGAGAGTGGCCGAGGGTGCCAGGGTATCCGCGCTTTGCTCTGGGTTCAGAAGGGTCTAAAGCGGAGGGGGAGGCGTGGGCCAAGGGTATCAGGGATATAAAAGGCTTACTCACGCCGCAGGAGGAAAAGGTTTTAAAGCAGGTGGCTACAAGCTCTTTATGCTAGACCCCCCTACAATTTGCCTTCCCGCCCCCAAATCATCCGGCAATCATCTTGCTGCCTGACGCGGATCGACCGACAAGCGGCTCTGGAGGAAGGATGCAGGAGGCGGAGATTGATCGGATGGTGGAGGGCTACGAGACGGAGGAGAGCATCCGCACGATTCTGTGTGGAGCTCATCTTTGGAGCATAGGCTACGAGTTGCTCGGCAAGTCCGCAGAGGTCGCCCCATCGCCCCCTCCACTCCCCTCTCCCACTTGCTGCTAGCATCTACATACGCCAAGGCCCCCCAGCTCTCCCACATGATCCATCACCTTCGCCCCTCGGCGCGATTGTGGGTGTTGGCCCCTCGCCGCGATTGTGGGTGTTGGCCCCTCGCCGCGATTGTGGGTGGTTGGCCCTCGCCGCGATTGTGGGTGTTGGCCCCTCGCCGCGTGGTCTGGCCCTCCGCGATTGTGGGTAGCCCCCGCCGATTGTGGGTGTTGGGCCCTCACCGCGATTGTGGGTGTTGCCCCTCGCCGCGATTGTGGGTACGCAGCTTCGCCCGCGATTGTGGGTGTTGCCTGCCGCGATTGTGGGTGTTGGCCTCCGCGCGATTGTGGGTGTTTGCCCCGCCGCGTTGTGGTGTTGCCCTCGCCGCGATGCTGGCCCCTCGCCCGACAGGGTGTTGGGCCCCTGCCCCCGCCGCGATTGTGGGTGTTGGTCGCGATTGTGGGTGTTGGCCCTGCTCGCGCGATTGTGGGTGTTGGCCCCTCGCGGCGATTGTGGGTGTTGGCCCCTCGCCGCGATTGTGGGTGTTGGCCCCTCGCCGCGATTGTGGGTCTTGGCGACCAGGTTAGCGTCGAGTCATCACAACCGGCGAGCTAACGGCTGGGCATGTAGGTAAAGTATGTGGGGCGAGTTGGGTGGGGTCGCAGGGTACGGCACTCCCAGACTGGTTAGCTACCGCCACCGAGGACCTCACTAACCAGCTGGAGAAGCTGCCCTTCTGCTCAGTGCCTGCGGCAACGGGCGAGCCACCTACACGGCGCGTCCCGGAGACCAGGCTGTGGGAGCCGCCGATGACAGTGCGCAACGCATCCAAGGGTGAATCCGTGGAGTCCACCTCCTCGATCCAGCTGTCGCCTCCGTCACCCCAGCGTCCGCCGCAACAATCCCCTGCCAGCCTGGAGGGTGGGTCAGGCGCAAGTGCGGAGGCGGCGGCTGCGGAGTCAGCGGGGGAGGCGGCGCCCAGTCTACCACATCCGAGGGATATCCGCTCCGCGCTCTCTCCGAAGCCCCGCCCACCACCACCCGCGCCCTGGCGGCCTCGCCTGTGCCGCTCAGCCATCCTGCGGGTGCGTCCCCTCTCCCCACACATTGGGAGCCCCCTCCTCGGATGCCATCTCAGCTTCCCTCCTCGACCCGTGCCAGCAATGCGCCCGCCTCACTGGCCGCTCCAAGGCTAAGCCCCACTGTGGCATTTCCCAGCCCGTTGCCTCCTCTCCAACCCCCATCCCTGCTTGTCACACCCTCTGTCACTGGTAATCGGCACATATGCCAGAACGCTCTGCTGCCGCGCTCCATTGTACTAAGCTCTGGTGACCAGCAGTGCGACTTCCTGCAATGGCTGTGGATGGCGCCCGAGAGCAATTCACCGGGATGCGCTGTGGTGACTCAACGGCGATGGGGGGGGTGCACGGCCAGGGGCGTGCCCAACGGGGCACGGCCGCGCTCACCAGGCCGATGGTAGCATCGGACGGGGCGTTAGCGGAATCCAAGCCTCTGCTAGAGAGACTGGCATCGCCACCAGCAGCCAGGGCCGCCGGGCCTAGCGCCCAGCCTGTGATTGAGGAAGGGGCCTCTAGCAAAGGCACTCCTTCCATAGCAGCCCCCCTAGTATTCAGCAATTGCATGCCTCCACACGCGGATGTGGCGCCGTCGAGGCCAAGCACTGCTACCTTCCGCCTCTCCAACCGAAGTGATACTCCCCTTGCCATCGCGCACCCCATCGTGTTCTGCGACCCTGGCGTTGCCGATCCCTCAGGTGGCGCCCCCTCTCCCTGCATTTCAGATTTAGGATCTCAGGGTTCATTTAAGGGCTGCAGATGGCACACCCGTGTTTATCAATGACTGGCCGATGCCACCCGAGTGTTGTTTCACAAACGCTTTGCTTTTCCCTTGTCCCCTGTGATGCTTGAGAAGCCCCCCTCCTCTCGCCCTCCCTGTTTCCCTTCCTCGCAGCGGTTCTCCCTTCAGTTGACTTTGCCATTGGTTTACGAGCAGCCCTCTGTGGGGCCGCCCGGGAGAACAGCGCTCCCAGCAGACACTTTGGCCTTCTTCAAGCGCCCTGCTGATCCGTTCCCTGCCTCCCCCTGCCTCCCCCTTCCCCTCCCTTCCCCCTGCCTCCCCCTCCCTTCCCTCCCTTCCCCTCTCACTTTCGCTACGATGCACCCACCATCATTCTAGAATGATGTGTCCCACGGCGCCACACTGAGCATTTCCCCCACCTCACAGCGCCTCACAGCGCCACACTGAGCATTTCCCCCACCTCACGTTTGCCGCTCTTCTCGTACGCATACGCCTGATTGGCGGTCCTGCTGCCTGCGGGGTGGGCACGAGGCCTCCACGCGGTCCGCGGGATCTCAGTAAGGCTTTGACTAACCATTCCTGCCGTTGCAGGCGGGCACGCGAGCTCCTCCCGCGCAGCTCAGCCGCGGCTCAACTATCAACCCCAGCCGCACGTTCAACCGCTAGCTCGCCCACCACAATCTACACCATCACCTGCGCAACCTGGGCCTAGCCCCCACACGCCTGGGGATGAGCCAGCTGCTGCAACCTCTCACGATCCCCACCATCGTGCATCATCGCCCACCGCCCTGGATATCGAAATGCATTCCCCTCCTAATTTGTCCCCTAGCTCCCCCACCTCTACTTGCAATGGCATTCCCGAACCCTCCGTGTCACAGCTGGCACTCGCTGAGGGTGCGCCTCAGCCTCAGCAACACCCGCCAGTCAGGTTAGGACACCAGCCTCATTCCCAGCCTCCACCACAGTCGCCGTCTAGAACCCCGCCAAGCTCGCACTCGCCTTCCCAAACTCGGCCTCAATCTGGGCCGCACTCCCAACCCCATCATTCCCAGCAGTTCTCCCAGACCCCTGGGAAGGGGCGGGCTAGCCTCAGCTCGGGCCCGCGGTGCTCCTCTGCGTCCCCTGCCAAGTCGCGCCACACCTCCTTCACCTCCACGCCTTCAGACAGCGACCCCACAATGTTGATATCACGGGCCAAGATCACCAACTCCGGGTCGCCGCTCACCCATCCGCCGTCGGGGATCTTCTCCGAGGCGCCGGCGGCTGGCACAAGGTCTCCCTCGCTGTTCACCCTCACAAGCAGGTGATGCCCTTGAGAACCCCTTTTCTGGGACCCTCCACTGGGACCCTCCTCTGGAACCCTCCTCTTGAACCCTCCTCTGGAACCCTCCCCTGGGACCCTCCTCTGGGACCCTCCTCTGGGACCTCCCCTGGGACCCTCCTCTGGGACCCTCCTTGAACCCTCCTCTGGAACCCTCCCCTGGGACCCTCCTCTGGAACCCTCCCCTGGGACCCTCCTCTGGAACCCTCCTCTGGGACCCTCCTCTGGGACCCTCTTCGAGACTGATCCGAGCTTCCTCCCAGCTCCTCCCATCTTCTCCCACGTCCTCCCATCCCCTGCAGTGTACAGCATGAGCCGCCACTAGTTGGACAAGCCATGGAGCTCTTAAATTCTTCTGGAGAACTGGCAGTGAGTACGCTTTCTGCAGGCGGCATGCACAGCGTTGAGTAGCGGGCGGCATGCACGGAGTTAGGGAGCGGGGGGTAGATTGTAATTGTGTGCACTTTTGGGGCTCTTTCTGAATATACGGCCAACAAACGTCACAAAACGATTCAAATATACTCTGTGCACCCTTTGGGACAGCAATCAACGGTTCAGATATACTCTGTGCGCCCTTTGGGATGATAATCAACGGTTCAGATATACTCTGTGCACCCTTTGGGACACTAATCAATGGTTCAGATAAACTCTGTGCACCCTCTGGGACAATAATCTCGTGCGGCAAAGTGTCCGACGATATTGGTTCAGTATCACCATTGCGGGGTCCCTGTAGTATCTGTGTGAGGCGCTATTGCGGGGTCCCTGTAGCATCTGTGTGAGCCGCTATTGCGGGGTCCCTGTAGTATCTGTGTGAGCCGCTATTGCGGGGTCCCTGTAGTATCTGTGTGAGCCGCTATTGCGGATGCGGTTCGCTGCAGGAAGCGCTCAGCTAACATGGGCGTCACACGGGGGAGTTTGCCGCAGGGCGTCATCATGCAGGCACCCCCCGTCAAGTAGCGCTCGAGGGCTGGTGGTCAAGCTGCGGGGGATTGCATCCAGTGTCAGCGAGGTGAGTGGGCTGACCGCGCCCCGCCGGCAGTGTCAGCGAGGTGAGTGGGCTGACCGCGCCCCGCCGGCAGTGTCAGCAAGGTGAGTGGGCTGACCGCCTCCGGAAGGAGCGGTCCGAGACGATGCGGCCCCCCACCCCCTGGTCTCCTTCGGGCATCCAGGAGGCGCGTGCCCGCTTGCCGCCTCCGATGCACACATCTCCGCTGCTCCTGAAGTCCGCTTCCAGGTCTGCCTCTGGGCGACCCCCGCCAGCAGGCCGTGCATTCTGTGCGCCGTGCAGCTAGTCGGTTGCGGGAGTTGAGCGTGTCCGAGGATCCTTTTGTGCCCCGCCCCCTTGAAAGCTCTCTGGCGGACTGCCCGCATGGCGCCTGGAGTGCACAGCTTACAGCTGCCAGACTCCGCCGAGCCGGAATGATCTGAGAGGCTGGATGATGCGCTGCAGGCCATGCTCGTGTCATTCTTCCAAGCCCTCGGCATGACGAGCCTGCAGCACGTGCTCCTGCAGCGCCTGCGCACGGCGGCCGCAGCCTCCGCCTGCGAGGGCTTCGTCCGCTTTGCAGGTGCGCCGTGAGCGCCCGCTGCCCGCTGCTTTCCCCCGAGCCAGCGGTCTCGGGGACGCCGGAATCCTGTCACGCCGTGCTTTTTTCATGCTTATGCACCTCTGGACTCCGCACCTCGCCGGCGGGGTCGGCTCTGCTGTCGTGGCAAGTTTGGGGCAGAGAGAGGAGCGTGGCTCACCAGCGCCGGTCTTCCCGCTGCTCCAATGGAAGGCTTTGAAGTGCTTCACGTCGTGCGAGCTTCATATTAGGTTTGAGTCGGGCATCGGTGGCCTTTTGCTAGGGCCGTGTCATCGCCGCACCGCCTGGCACTCCTCGCCCACTTTTGAGGACCCCCTATCCGCGCGTCAGTTGCGATGTGTGGCTCGGTGCGGGTGAGGCGTAGATGCTGCGGAAGGGAGGGAGGCCCTGGAGCTCGCCAGGTTCAGCATGAACGGCCGTAGCATCAGCATCCAGGAGTCAACCCTGCAGGCGATGAACGCCGCTCTGCAGGTGTAGCCCCGAGCCGAGCCCCTGCGCCAAGCAGATGGCCTAATGTGCCACGTGTGCGCGTGTGTGGAGGGAGGATTCCCGGTGTGTGAGTCTCTGTGCCTTTGGAGGTGGTGGGGGGGTGCCCGGTGTGTGAGTCTCTGTGCCTCTGGATGTGGAGAGGGGGTTCCGGTGTGTGAGTCTTGGTGCCTCTGCCTGTTGCAGATCAATCTCAAGGCCTCATCCATGGCGAAGGAGAACGAAAGTGCAAAGCAACAGAAGAAGAAGGTTCGTTGTGGCTGCAATGCTTGCGAATTGCGTGAGAGGCACTCGCGTTGCTGATTGCCTCCAGCGTCTGCCAGTAACATTAGAGCATGTGCGCTCAAGGTAAGGGCGATGCCGTGAGAATGCTGCGGTCCTATGAATGCCAGAAGCCATCTACTGAAGTATGGGCCATTTTCATTTCTGCCATCCTCGTCCTCCAGTGTTGTCGAAGCCGGCTTGCTGTGCTTGCTGCCTCCCTTTGGAGGAACCAAATGAGCATTCATTTTTTGAGTCGCCCTTGGTCCGGGGTAAGAATAGCGGATCATGCATGGAGCGCCGAGGCCTCAAACTACAAATAGGCGGCATAGGCGGCATGATCATCTTCACCGGTCCATTGATCCATATGAATGAATTTTGAACGAATTTGTGCGTGAATGGGTCGCAGAAGGGTTTCAACGAGATTCACTTCTGCGCCGGTTTCACCCCGCCTTTCCAGCAGCTCTATCCGCCTACGAGCTTAGACTCAGGTAAGATCGTAGACATGAAATAAATATGTATCCCGCCACCAGGTAAGGAATCACTCGATGATCATTATCGGAGTAAAGCTGCTCTCTGTGGTTGTTTCGGGAATGGTGTGTGCGATAGTGAGAGAACGGATACATGCCATGAGCACTCATGCCTCATGATGTATCTTGCAATTTGCGATCCGCGCCTAGTGGCATGTTTCATAGCCATACTCTCGAGGGAGCTCCTGCCATCATAGATGCAGGTGATTGTGGATTTGGTGGCAGGTACAATCATTATGGATCCTGCAATGGGAGAGCAGCAGCCAAGTGCACCATACTATAGCTCGGGTGTTTGTGACCCAGCCCTAACGACTATGCATACCATGAGGCGTTTGGTTGCTCATTCCCGAACTATTTCGAAAGAAAAGGGCAATAATACGCCATAAAGGGAAACGCATTGGGAAACTTGAATGGAGAGTGATAAATGAGAGAAAGAAAAATCCTCTGCAAGGCGTCATCAACGTCTTTACGTAAAAGCAGATACTAATGGAACATCACTGCCTCTGCGTAAAACGCTTATGCAGAGGCAGTGATGTTTCATTAGTATCTGCACCTGGCCACGATGTGCTTGATATCATACGGAATAGGTCAGGCTGCGGTTTGATCGGGATGCGATATATCCTTGGTCCTTAGGTCCCCAGGATCATCCACGTAAAGGGCTTATTGACCAAACAGCATGCATGTATAATGTACAACATATTGGTGGTGCCCTTAAATGGTGCTGTACTCTAAATCATGTCCCACATACTGTGCCCGTGTTGCGGCAGAAGATCCTCCTGTACTTGCATGGTCACTATTCATGAAAATCCATTAGATGTATACACGATTTTCTGCGAGTTTGTATCTTAGAACAGCCTTTGATCCGCTGCATTTACTTCATGATCGCACCATACTGAGAACACATATGGGATTCACAAAACAGAAAGCGGAAGCATTTCTAAGCCAAATACACAAGATGAGGCCACAGGATACACAACCAGCATTTTCAAACTCTACAGACGCATTACGGACAGAAAACCGGACTAAAGGACGATAGGAGCAAAGGGGCTAGGCTCCCATATAAATAGCCCCACAACCTGAAAAGGTCGTCTTTATTTATTTATTTATCGATCGCTCCAGTAAACGACGCAGGAAATATCAAATAGCAGTCCTGAATGTACACGTTACCAGTATCCATATATAATATGTACCAGCCAAGATAAAATGTTCCACTCTGCTGCAAATAGTGCTATTCGACACCGAAATCACGAGGATCGCCGAACAGCGTAAAAGCTTGGACGGGGTCTTATTTGAATGTTATTGGAAAGGATTTGCTAACTATTTTGAATCATATCATTTCAGAATGGTAGCGGCGCCGTTATATAGGACCTCGATAAGTCAGTACTAGTACAGCAACTATATAGAAGTGAAAATTTCCTGGGATATAAATGTGGCCATTATGGAATAAAAATAACGATGGCATAACCAGAAGCACGGCGCAAGTGATCAAAATGCTGAACCAGAAGTGCAGCGCGGGTGACTGAGGCGCTAAACTAGAAGTGTGGCCCGCGCGGTTCGGGTGCTGAACTAAAAGCGAGGCCTGGGAGATCAAGCTGCAGACCTAAAAAGCGTGGCCTAAGTGAACGAGGTGCTGAACTAGGAAGGCGGCGCAGGTGATCAGAGGTGTTGAACCAGAAGCGTGGCAGGTGATCAGTGTTGAACCAAAGCGGGCGCGGGTGATTGAGGTGCTGAGCGGCGCGGTGATCGATGCTGAACCAGCGCGGATGACTGAGGTGAATAAAATAAATGGGAGGAGGGTTGGGAAGTGGGGGCAGGGGGGACAGGGGGGGGAAGTGTATGGGGGCGGGGGATGCTGGGGTTGCGTGGGGGAAGTGGGTGTTGAGAATAAATTTATGGGTGGGGGTGTGTGCGGGAAGGGAGAAGGGTGGAAGTAGGGACTATGGAGTAGTAACGGGAGCGCATTGTTTTGGGAAAGTAAGGGGACGTAAGTTAATCTATCGGATATCAACGTAAATCGATTGCTATTTCGACGGCTAAAATGCACTTTTGCATCCCATATATGTTTTTCGTATATTATTCTTTAGGTGAAATTATAGTATATGTTTATGCAGGGTTCCATATTTTGCCCGACGAGGGTTATGTTTGAACCACATGCCTTGAGTCTATGGTTTGCAAAGAATAACAAAGGTGTTGGCGGTCCAGTGAGACCATAGAAATAAATCCCAGGCGACACCGGGTACCTCGGATGAAACTTTTGGAGCCTACGTTGAAAAGTTCGTGAGTTGCCCGATCTGGAGTGTCAGAATTTGCATCGGAGTTAGTCTGCGTGCCGCAAATGCGAGTTGAAGGTGCAAAGGCGGGGCAGTATCAGCGCCCGCATGATGGCAAGCGCGCTCATACCGTGAGGCATGATTCAAAACTAGCATGAGTGCGCCTGGCGCGCTCATGCTAAAAATCGGCGCTCATATGCGCGCGGCGCGGTCATAACGTAACATATATATAATTGGATAAATTGACATCAGTAGTGTTTATTTTATATTTATATTTTACTTTAAGGGTAGGGTGGCGTGGTTTCATAAATTAGATAGATTACGAGAAGGTGTTTCTTTTATATTCATGTTTTACTTTAAGGGTCGGGTGGCATGGTTTCATAAATTCTCCGTATCCAAATCAATTGAATTTTCACTGCTATGAAGATGTCGTTACCTATTATTGTGTCAAATTTTGCAACACGGACTCCACTTTTCATCAGTTAACACCTTAAAGGCAAATTGCCATACTGCTCATACTGATCCTGTTTTCCATGATCTTGTTTTTCACGTTTTAGGCGACAATTAAAGTTCTAGACATCCATTTGCCACGATTCTTCGCTTAGATTATATTATGGAACAAGGCGGATGACATGGCACCTCGTTATCGCTCACACTGTATGTGTATACATGAATATATGTGACCCACCCTCACCATACGCATGTTGAATGGTTGTTGGGGGCATTTTTGGGCATGCGCCATCGGAACATGGGACCACTATCGGTTTGATGTTACGAGTGGCCAATGCCGCATCATGATGCATATAATTGAAAGAAAGTAGCATATCCTTAATTTGAAGCTTTTAGAGCACTTTCCATAGAGCATACTTTTGTCACCTGCCAGCAGAGCATCCCTGCACTTTACAGTTAGTGTTTTGCTCGATATATTGAGTTTGGTGGCCTTTGCTCGGATGGGGGACCTTGCTCAAGTCACAAGTATGGATACCGATACTTCATACCTCGCAAGTAGATGACTAGCGTAGAAGTTATCGCGGTATTTGTTGATCATACTGATCCCATACTGCTAGAAACGAATTCGCCCTTAGGGTGTTAAGACGGATCCATGAAGTGTGTGTTATTCCATCAATGTGTGCACCCAGTATCATCCTCGTGTGTGCACGAGCCAGCTGCATCCAAAGCTCAGCTCAGGACGACACGGATACAATAAACCTATCGTACACAACGTCAAGACTTGTTTGTAAGTGGTCAGTGCGACTATTGCTAGAATATTGCAAGTATAATATACTCGTTATAATTATTATGATGTGATGCGCCAAGTAGGTATGCATCACGGAATGGCAACATAATACGGCATGTCAAGCCGTATAATAGGCTTGACACAAACGCGTCACCTCATTATCGTAGTGTGGAAACGAGCGAGTGGGTTCCAAAGCCCCACTCAGGATCGAAACGTAACATTGTTGCATACCCTTTTCGGATTGTTATGTAGCCTGGTTGGTCGCTGTGCAAGAAGGGTTGCGGTACGGCGACCCTGCATACATCATACCGCTACGGTGTGCGACGTAGCCGGCTGAGGATTAAGTTTCTGCACGGTGCGCACTTCGACGCAGTGATACATCTCGCACATGCATCATATGTTGATCACACGATGATGTGCCGCATTCCACAAGTCTCACAGGCCCCGTCGCGCCGGGATAAGCATCGTGTTTGTCACGGTCTGGGTGATCCTGGATGCCTCTAATATATGGTGTCATATCAATACATTTGTATTCGACGTGATGGTATTTTTAGAATGATATAATATAATATATACGCACGCGCGGTGAACGATCCGTTCCTGACGACCACGCACAAGTTCTGCTTCGAAACCTCTTACAAGGGTACGCGTTATCGGAACGATTGCCTACATGCATGTGCTCATAATGCAGTACAGCATGCATTACGAGTGTATGAATAATCACGTGGTATATGCTAACCCGGTATATTAGCGAGGAAATTACCTCAGTACTGTACTGTCGGTTTTCTGTACTGTACTGTCGATTTTGGGGAATTATGTGCCGACGTGGCAGCCGCGCGACAGTACAGTACAGCCCGAAGGTTTAAGGGAAATATTGTCGATGTGTCACTGCGCTGCCCTGTTCCCACGATTTTGTGCTGTCGTCTGTCCTGTGAACGGTCGTCTGTGTCACTGTCGTCTGTTCTGTCGTCTATTTTCCACGATTTTGTACTGTCGTCTGTACTGTCGTCTATACTCAGTATACTGTTTTCTGTACTGTAGTCTGCACTGTCGTCTGTACTCAGTATACTGTCGGCTGTACTGTAGCCTGTACCGCCCGGTCCGCCCCATACTTAATTTCATTTTGGCGACATCCACGCCTCTGCCTCTATACTGCCGTCCTTTTTGTTTGTACTGTACTGTCGTCGACGAAAAACGGTTGACCTCCAACCAGAGACGCGGAAATTGACATGTTGACACGGACGCAGTACAGAGACGAGACAGAACAGACCAAACGACAGTACAGTACAGAGGCAATTTCCTCGTTAAAATTACGGGTAACATAACATGAGTACACCCTTTTAGGATTGTTATATAGCCTGGTTGGTCGCTGTGCAAGAAGGGTTGCGGTACGGCGACCCTGCATATATCATACCGCTACGGTGTGCGACGTAGGCTGAGGATTGCGTTTCTGCACGGTGTGCACTTCGACGCAGTGATACATCTCGCACATGCGTCATATGTTGATCACACGATGATGTACCGCATTCCACAAGTCTCGTTGGCCCCGTCGCGCCGGGATAAGTGTCGTGTTTGTCACGGTCTGGGTGATCCTGGATGCCTCTAATATATGGTGTCATATCAATACATTTGTATTCGATGTGGTGGTATTTTTAGAGTGATATGATAATATGAGTATGCAGTGACTTTCACGCATACATATACAGTATGTGTGTCACGCTGTGAATCGCTTCGTGGGTGGTCTTGTCTGCCCCGTCGCGCCGGTGCACGCGTCGTGATGATCACGGTCTGATTTAACTATCGGATGCCTCTGTTGCTTGGCACAAATCGCACAATGTGTGATGGTAAGCCAGAGTGAATAATATAAGCGGCGCAAGTGACGATGGTGGTCGTACGTGATGATAATAGACTAGATGTGACGTCAGCGGTCAGCTCAGCGGGATATTGCATGTGAGAGAATCCCTACCGCTAATGACTGCATGTGTCTGTAAGTTGCATTATATATCGGTGACTTATATGTATGTTTAGTCGGTGATATGTGTGTGTGTGTGGCATCTAGGGTCATTGGATAGAATGGTGCCGCTGCACGATGATATAAAAAAACAAAAGTGATACCGCAATAACACGTTGCATACACGTATATGCAGAAAGACGGTCGTATAGTCAACATTGCAACGATTGTCTGCAATCAGTCTTCTCATGAACATGTGCATCGGTATTCTTATGGTTTGGTGATTGAAGACGATGCTGTGAATGATGTGCTAACATGAACAACTAGTGGATCCACCCATGGCCCTACGTGTTTCTCAACGACGAAATGCGCATTGTGTGTGCATTCCCTGTCCAACATGCAACAGTCTTCCTCTAACGGATTATCATCTGAATTCTCTGGCATGCCCATTTCTTTTCATCCTCATCACTGAAACATGTTGTTGCACCTGTGGCTCAAAAGAGGTACCAAATCGCTTATGGATTGTATATTTCGTGGGTTTGCGTGTAAATAAATACATCAACAAAAACATGACAACGACAAGTGTGGCTGTAGCTCGGTGGTAGAGCGCCCAGGGTAGAAGTCTTCCAACAATCTTTACGGCCCGTGAAATATATCTCCCCAGGCCCGCTTTTGGCCAAAACGGTCAAGGAAAAAAATTGCCCGCCGCATGCAGGCGCTATACTTTGAAATCAAGTGTGGGGGTTTGATAAAAAGTGGCATGCAATTTTTGGCTCATATTTTTGGCCGAAGCTTGGCCAGCTCATATTTTTGTGCAGCACGGGGGCGAAAGCACATTCGACCCGCTTTCGGCCCGGAGCGAGCTTCTGCGGCCCCGGACCGGCCTGCCACGGTAAGACTTCTACCCTGAGAGCGCCTATGATCAATACAGAAGGTCCAGGGTTCGATCCCCGCGTGACACTTTTCAAACAATGAAATAAAAATACACTGGATCAAATTAAGTGAATGACCACTGGAACTAACATGATGTTTCACCTGTCGCACGAAGAATGATTCATATGGCTTTGAATAGTCTTCACATCATTGTATCCTCGTTCGGAATGATTGAGCAGACCAATTGTATTATGCAGAAATACATCAATCAACGCGAACATAGTCTCAATAATTGTGTATTACTACGTGTTTGCGCGTTAGCGAAGTGTCAGGGCAATTCGTGTATCATCGGTGATTGGCATCGTTCTTTTATCATTCCGACTGCATGTGCCATCAAGTATGCATATAGCCTGCCATGTTTGAATCGAGATGCATCACGAAAAACTCATGCACGTACCACCAGCAGATGGATTGGTCATTGTGAAATACTCGTCCTCATCGATGGCGGCGGCGCACAGGTCCTATACCCACGCGACACACAAACACCCACACCATGGCGCGTGAACGTCCACTGGACGTGGATGCGGATGTGAAAGTTGTCCCCGCGACCCACGCGCGGCAAGCTCCTAGACTTCACAGTGACACGCTGCTACAGTATACAAAATGTGATGATATGTTGGGTGACTGTGTGTCATGTGCGCCACGGTATACAGTAATAATAATACAACACAGTATCCGCGTGTATGCTGCACACAAGGAAAATATAGGTTCGACAGCATATCGTCCCGCACACACTATCCGCATAGGAACGGCGGTGGTTACCGCAAATATCATCAACCCCATTGCCAGTACAAACGCAGACATCACTCCATTCTTCCACGAAGCCTTTATCGTTCGTTATTGTTTGACAGTGCCACAGTCGGCGGCAAGTAATACGTGAAAATGCAAGTATAGCCAAGCGCGGGAGCAAGCGTGTGAAAATGTGCCTAGGAGAAAGTTGCATTATACCACATATATATATACTAGTGTATGAGACATTGTTCTCGATGGTACAGTGATCGAATTAGTTGAGTCAAGATCAGCAGCACGGGACGGCGTATGGCAATTGACTATTGCCTTATACTCGCTACCGCATACCTGATGAAAATACAGGTATATGCAGCGTAAGCATGCAACATGAGTATGCTAAAGTAATGGTTGTTGCATTCGCTCGGCTATCATAATAATTACTATTAATGTATTGGTGCTACAAGTATGATTGCTATGATGTGCAATATTGGTAGCAAAATACAATCAGCTGCTAACCGACGTACGACTCTTATTCGTTGCAGTGTGCAGTATTCCGGGTGCACGCATTGGATCACGTACACCTTATTGGTATTATTGATGTCGGAAGCTCGTGATGAGTGTTTACTGTCGAGTCCAAAACGCACCACGGTTGTCACCGAAGCGCTATTGGTTTTATGCTACAGTATATCAATGTCAAGACCATCGCATATCGACACCTCCGTGACCATCGCATCCCGCCTCTAAATCATATATAAGTATGCAGCTACTTCTGGCCAGCTATCTTGCAGCTGAACGACGAGGCGTAGTTGCCAGTTTGTATATTCAGTAGCATTCTTTCGTGCGGAAATAGTATTTACATGCTATAAATGGATTTAGACGGATGCCGCCATCCGCCTTCACATCTGCCGAGTCTATTGCAATCTGGACATCCTCGTCGCCGCGGTTCTTCTTCTTTGCAGTCACGGCGGCATTCGCGCGGAATATTTCAGATTCGGAGCCGCAGGGACTCCAAGCAATAGCTGTCACCAAGATTTCATTTGTGATAGTCAGTTCATCGTCAGTCCCGGGCGGGAACTCCACTTCTGCCTTTGGACCTGTTATTCCGGAAAAGAAATATTCCGCATTGAATAATGCAGAAGATCCATCCTGATTCGGAACATACACGGCTCCTCGATAATCGACCCTGAATACCCCGATCGATATCCCTTGTTTGATGGTGAAAGGGACCGCGACATTGCATGATCGTCGAACTCGCGTTCTTCTGTCGGAAGTTTCCGAACGGAAATCCGAAAATAAAATCGCGACGCTTTGTTCATCTGCAGATAGCACAACACGTACGGTATCGGCTGGGCATCCAGATCCAAAAAATGTAGGCGGTCCCAAAGAGAAGACATCCGTTTGGAGCAATGCCCGTCCGGTTTGTCCGCCATCGGCGGGCGAGGGCGCGCTGATGTTGTAAGTCATGTCCATATCCTGCTCAATGATTATGCGAGCATCACTCAGCTGATGTTTCACAGCAAAACCGCCAAGACATGCCAGCAGTGCAATGTATGCAGCGATTGAAATTCTCTGACCACGCCGGTCGGTCTTGGCATGGAGTCGGCCGTGGTGCGCAGGGTGCTTAAGTAGGGAAAACATCATTACGTTCGACTTGATTCTTTGTGTGCGTGTGTGTTTACGTACAGGTATAAATCGCACAACACGTGATGCTTGGTGAGCAAAAGTGAATGACAAAATATTGCTTCAGCATAATATACATACTCTCCGAGTCGTCATCATTCAACGAAGTCGTGATCATTCAAATCTACTATGGATAACATACGATTTCATACGATTTCGACAAGATCGTTTGCGCGTGATATCTATATATCGGTTGATGAAGGTGATTTGCCTTGGGTGCTGATCATAAATGACAGTGGTCTATGCACGTGCCGATCGCGCTGGCGATGGCCGTGGCGTTAATGTTGGTACAGGCGCTGGCGCTGTTATTGGTCATTATAGAAATGCATTCTTCCTTTCATTCTACAGGCGCTGGCGCTGTGTTGCTGTGGCGTCCTCGCCCGGCGTCGTCCATAGGAACGATCGAGTTTCTGTCATCGCCGCCCGTTGCGATTCGAGCTTTGTTGTTGCTGATTAAAGTAAGTAAGGTAAAGTATTTTGCCTTGGGTGCTGACCATAAATGTCAGTGGTTATATACATTGACGATACTCCGGTAAGCTCCGGCGCATGGTAGATTATCATCATGACTTGGTTAGTATCTTGACACGGATGTTATTGGTAATTATAGAAATGCATTCTTCCTGGGTAAGATGTTACGCATTAGCAATGCATTCTTCCTGGGTAAGATCTTGACACGAATAATGCCCTGTATGTTGCCATCGGGCCATAATTTGCAATACCTTTATACTTGATTAGTACCAACACACCACTAATCATGCTTACTAATCATGCTTACCAATCATGCTTACCGATCATGATTACTCGACTGTGTATTTTTGTTTCATAAACTGCCGTTTACCCGTTTTGGTATCGTACTGGGCTTGTCGATTTCAAGTTGAGCTCTCTACTGGGCCATCTGAAGTATGCAATCCGATCGTTCGATCATCTCATCATTCGTCGCGCCCGCCGCTATTATAGTGCGTTAAGTCGACTTCAAGATTGTCAATTGTGCAATGGTGCTAGCGCTCGCGCTCCGCGATGACGCTTGCACTGGTAATGGCGTTGGCCCTGGCGCTTGGGTCGCTGCGGTGTTTTCGTTTGGCGATCGCGTTGGGGGGCTATTGCTGAGCGCGAATAGAAAAAGGTAAAATGGGGAATAGCAATTATGTGATGTTTTCCGGGAATAGTTTTTGTGACACGTGCGGATGTATGCACATCAAATATCGTCTTCTAATTATTTCCCCCCACATTTTGAACAGTTGCTTCTGCAAACATGAGAAAACCTCCAAAATAATACACCAGAGTGTGCCTCGCTTGTGACATCGGTGGGAGTCGTAGTAGTAGACATGCCATGCGTGTTATACACAAAAAACGATCCCCTTTTTTTTTCAACTCGCCGCCTTAAAAAGCACTGGGTTAGATGAATATGCCGAGAACTATGGCTTCCGTGTGAAGCACTGTACGACAATACACGTATGGGAAAGCGAGGATGGGACTACCATAACGACTATGTATAATTATATCGAATACACGTATTTTATCGACGAATCGGATTTTTAGAGTGCGCCGAATTGTAGAGAGCGAAGAATAATGCGATATACCATATACGTGGCTCCAATAGAGCCTCGTAAGTCATACGAACACCCTTGATATGATAACAAGATATGCGGATTGCGGTGTTGGCCCTACGGTTTGTTTTTTTCTCATGACAAATCGATGCAAACGCCAGGCCGAGAAATATTATTGACTGTGCCGATGTAAAATATCAGATGTGACGTTTCAATATGGGTAAAAATTGTCCAAAATGTCCCCCAAAATAGTCCCTTCAAGCACCCATGTGTTACCGTGCCTCCCACGATCAGACGAATCAGAGGTATCAGAGGTGTCAGATCAGATCAGACCGATCAGTCTGATTATCAGTCTGATTATTATCTGATCGGCAACCTTGAACATCGCGGAACACGGGTTTCTCAACGGCTACGACCTAGGTTATCGAGGGTGCTGAGCAAGATTCCGTTGCCCTAGAGAACGATGGAGTTCGATGCAAGGAGTTAATGAAAATTTTTGGGTTCCGCGTTTCGAAAAACTTTTGGCACTCGGAATCTTCGGAATTGCTGAATTGTGACCCCCCCGGAGTTACCCCACGCTATGCGCTTCAGCAAGGAGGCTAACAACATGCATATACATGCTTGCGCATCATTAGCTTCATGATATATCAGCAGTATATATCTCCAGCACGAATTTTCATGGGTTTCCGTGCGGTGTGCGACTGTCTAATATTTCTTAACTGTGGCGCAGAAGTTCAGAAAGGAAATTTAGCCTTTGCCGATCGCGCGCTCGACGTGCGGCGTTCGAAAATTCTACCATGAAATCCCATACGTAGGATCAGTCGCAGACGAGCGAGCGACAAGCGGCTAGTTATAGCTGCCACGTCAGACTAAATGCTCTGGACTGCGCCATGTAACCACCTCATGTAGTATCTTTCTAGCAAAGTATGGTGTGACACGACAGCCACGAAAATTTGCCCAGCTGCAGGTGAGCAGGTTGAGGTTCGTGACACGACTTGAAGGCCCAGCCGAGCGCAGGTTGCTGCTTTACGGTTTAGGTGGGTTTGTGTATCACACCTCCGCAGGCAAGAGGCATTGCGATTGGAGGGGAAATACCAGAACACGCGAAATCTGTCGTCCTTCCTGTTTTCAATTTAAGAGAGGAACAGTTGCAACGATCAGTCGGTTAATGGAAAACTGCACGTTCAGGAGATTTTGTTATTGACATGCAGCATTATTGTACGCTTCACATACCTTAAAGCTCATGTAGTTCCTTCTAGTATTTTCAAAATTGGTATCTGTACATACAGTCCTAGTCTCTTTTCTGCGAACTTCGACCTATTGAGTGATTGTGAACCATGGGGTCTTCGTCAGGATATACGACAGGAGAGTTTTTCGGTGTGATAGTCATCACATCCGCGGGACTCATATTATGGTTGTGGGCAGTCAGACTTCAAAAAGTATATAAGACAGTCACGCGGCTGACGATTCATGAATGCTTGCAAACGAAGGTCGCCCCGGTCAAGAACGTGTCCAGCGAAGAACCGGAGCTGGCTAAAGTGCTGACGGTTGTATCGGCAGTGCCTTCTGCCCTGTATCTGTACTGTCTAAGGGAGCCAATATTATTCCTCCTGGGAGTTGCTTTTCTTTGGTTTGGTTCCTTCCTTGGTATGGGTTGCGACTTTTATGACGGGCCAGGGTGTCGAGAAGTGGAAGGCGAGGAGAGTAGTCTTGCGAATTTGATGGAACACGAGCTATCGAATGTTCTGGGGACCATTGTTGCGAACTTTTTAAAACTATGTGCCGTATTTGGCTCTACGTTTGTGTTTCATCGTATCGTCGATGCTTGGGCTATGTGGATCCAAGCAAGCTACAACAAAAATTCAGTAGAAGGACAGCTTATCGGCCCTTTGACGAGATGTTGGCAGATCTTCTTGGGAGCGGTTGCTTTTGCGCTCGCACTTCATGTATTTAACTGGGACAACACACTGATTTTATTCGGGTATTTCTTCGCCTTTCTAGCTTATTTTTTCAAGGACGGATGCCTGGACCTCGCTGGGTCATACAAGCTGGTCTTGCAGCATTCTTTTGATCTCGGAGACTGGATCACAGTGGGTAATGTGGACGGATTTGTGGAGTCCATAGGTATTGCGCATACTAATATCCGCGCTTTCGACCAAACGATACAAACCATGCAAAATCGTTTCTTTATGAGCGATACCGTTATCAACCACACCCGTGTGCCGTCTCACCGACTCGTCATCAAACTGCGATTCGGCGTGTCGACTCCGGTTTCAGTTCGGCGTCAGTTCGCAGAGGACGTAAAGACGGCGGTCTTTCCAAGGCACAATAAGGTACTCGTTGAGAAAACCTATGTGGAATGGAAATCGCCGTTGGATCTAACAATCTATTGTTTTTCCAAACTTGACACACAGATGTTTGGTTTTGACGTGTACTCTGAACTTTCTATGATGTTATTTGAGCATGCGGAAGACAATAATGTCCACTTTGCTGTTGAGTCGCTTGCTGAAAAGAACAGCATAGCAACCTATGTTCAACATTCTCCGCTCTATGGGACGAAGGCAGTTCCTCGAGATTCTGATGGTTTCCCAACTTCGGTCCACGCCAACTCCAAAGCATTGAAATCTGAACAACTGTTTGAAGTGGAAAGAGCTAAAGATGCTGAGAAATGCAACCTAGGAAGCCAGGCGGTCCAACAATCTCCGTTTCATAAATCAACAGTGATTCCTCAAGATACTGCTGGTTTCCTAACATCAGTTCAAGGCCATTCTAGACAATCAAAAACAGCACAACACCTTGAAGTGGAAGAAGAAGGTGGGAATCCCAACAACACCTCCGATTCTTTGCGCCTAGGCATCGGTTCGCGGAAGAGCGCTTTGAAGTCACCAGAGAGTATGAATTTGCGACTTTAGCTGGTATCTGCTTTAGATACAGAAAACTGATAGATGAAGAAAAAAAACCTCCGCTTTTGTGACTATTAGGTGGCTGCCAACGAATAACTTGAAACGAAACTGCTCACGTTGTGGCGTGTGTGTGTGGCCCCCTCTATTTATGTCCAGTGCCTTGGGGCTTTTTCACCTGCCGGGGGACTGGTGGTTGACAGCCACTTTATCGGGGACTGGCTGATCGCTGTGAACGGGGACGGCCACTGGAATGATTTGGATGATGGGATGTGGCTGTCCCTGTGGTACCCTTCTGACGGGTACTGCCTCTTTGAGGGCGTCGGGGATTCGTCTATGGCTCGCTTTTTGGAAGTGTCTTGGATTCGTCTGATGCTAGCTCCCTCTCCGTGTACAGTGCTCATGGTTATTACACATGCCGGGGGACTTGTGTTCTTTGACCTTGATATGAAGTACTGGCGGATCGCTGTGAACGGGGATGGCCGCCGGGTGGAAGTGGGTTTTGGGAGGCGGTTATCCCTGTGGTGCCATTCTGGCGGGCACTGCCTCTTGGAGAGCTCGGTAGATTCGTCTGTCGTGCTGCGAGGAGAGGCAGAAGGTGGTGAAGTACACCTTCTGTGTTTTCCCTTGAATTTTGTGGGGAGCACTTAGGTGCCCGCATGTTTCCTTTTTTTTGACATGGGGTGTCCATGCTGTGTGGTGTGACTGCATTCATGACATAACCATGGACCAACAGGTCCCATCCATCGACCGGGAGCCACTGGGGGGCATGCCAGCAGGGTCCGCTTACTCCGTAACCCAGAGACCAACAATTGTTTGGCGACGATCGGTCACATCGTATCATCTTTCCATGCTGCTTTGCATTTGGGTTGGGAATATGTATGCGTTTGTGGTATCTTGTCACGGCCCCGCCCTGCTCTTGATTTGCTTTTCACATCCACTGGGATGATGGTGGGCTGGCTTTTGTTGGCCGATCTCATGCCATTCAGTGTGTGGCCCCAATGCCATATAATGTGCATGCGACAAGCAGAGTTGATTCCCGTCCTTATTTGTCTCGTATACAAGCATTTCAACATCACAATTTTTGTTGCAAAACGATATTCGAGAAAATTTGACTTCAAACCTTCTTGAGCTTGATATATTCGCTCGATCAGCTATTGTTCTGCGGAATAGGTAGCACAAGCTTATCTCCGTTGATTGCCCAAGACACCTCAGTGATAATACTTTGCACGCGTAAGGATACCTCGTCTTTGATACGTACGTGAATTCCTCGATCACCTATATAAAACTAGGGGGTGTAGACTCTAAGTCATTTTGGTGAAGAACTAAGATGACGTCAAATCTCTACTACCCTTTCTATTTACACTTTAAATCTACATACGTCGTGTGACGTAGGAGCTACATAGAAACGTGCAAACGTCACAACATTTCCCTAGCCCACATGACTTATCAAACGCAGCGCTATCCATATGACGTATCAATAGAAGCGCTGAAAAAAAACGGAGATCGCTCCCTCGCTAATCGAACGTGTGTACTTCAAAATATAAGCGTGATATCCTTCCACGAAACTTTAAGCAAGTCTCAGCGTTTGTAGGCATACCCAGTTTTGCCATCCTTGAATTGCACGCATGTATAGGCCAATGCGTTGGCTTGATCTCTACTAGCTTCGCGTAAGTTCCTAACAAATGAGTAGCACGTGCCTTGCGTAAATCCTATTGACTGGGCTCTTTCGACTTATTGCATATATCATCACACTTATCTCGGGGCATATTCCCTCGGGAGTTTTTTTTGGCTAGGAGAGAACCTTTATTTTCGCTAAGTATATTAAGCGATCGAACGGTTTTTGTCACTTTGGGAACACGCGAAAAATGCGTAGCGAAAATACTCGTCAGGTCTTAGGTCCCAGGGAAAGCCGATAAACGGGTGGCCACACGGGTTTTCTAATCATAAACAGCCGGAAACACTTTCCCAACCCTCTTTCTCACGCCGCAAAAAGATTGCCTAGAGGACTACCAGGTGCTTCCGTGAGCCACGCAAGATTGCTAGAACTTTGTCAGAACATATTGTGGTAGCTCCTGACTACTGGCTACATGCATGATGTACCTTATGTGCCTCTCAACGATCCACATCACGACCTTGGACCCGTTCCAGAGAGGTGCGAGCTCCATAAGGCTGCGCCGGGTCTTCGTCGCGCGTTGAGGTTTGAGCTTTGCTGCTGAATTTTCATCTCCGTTCGCTTTCCTCATACATAGCAAATAAACAAAAAGCGAACGGAGATTGCCACTCAGATGACCCATATCTAAATTGATAATGCGTACAGCGAACGGATGAAACATAGCGCGAATCGTTATAAAGCATAAGGAGCAGAGGTAATACTGTAGAGGTCACAACGTATTGATATAGTGCCGATATATCGTATATATAAAAAGAGGTATCAGAAACTTTATTGTAAGGTACACGTCCCACAACTGAAAGGTAAAAGGCACAGCAAACAAACAAACCGCTCCAAATGCCAAAACAACTACCTAGATAAACATCAAACAAATTCCCAGCGTTCACCCATGCTGATAATCATGACTAGCCCTGCAAGCAATATCGTAGCCCTGCGAGCCGTGCAAGGCAACCACCATCCGCTGCAACCAATAGGTCGAAAAGCTCCACGTGCTCCATGTTGCAACATCCTCCTCCTGAAACAATCGGTCTTGCCTGCGCTGTACACAACTGTCGAAGAACTTCCGCGCCAATTTCCCAAAACCTCCAAAAGACTACATCGCAAAAGGCACAAGTGTGTGAGGCCAGATTGGCCCGTACAATGCCCTCTTGGCTCGCCCATATATCGTATATATATCATTCATAATCTACCATGTGCCGATATATAGTACATATAGTATTGATAATCTACCATGCGCTGGAGCCAAGGATACGCCCTAAGCATGCCAAATCGCTCGGGATGCGATATGGCGGGCTCATTTCAATGGCAGTGCAGACGTATATAAACATCCGCGCAGTAAATGCAACCATAATTCGGAATATTTTTAAATGATCCGTATCAATTAATAAAGCGCACGACACAGGCAGACACACCGCAGACACACCGCGACATGCGCGCTCGATAGTTGCAATAACAACCTTTATGAGTACTATATTCGTCTTTGAAACTTCGCTTCGCTTCGATGCGCGTGCGTTTGGCATTATGTCGTTTATACCGGAAGTCGAGAGCTGCACGAATGAACGATAAGTATATTTGACAATAACATATAATATATATATATAGTATTCACTCTGGCTTACCACCACGCATTGTGCGATATGTGCCAAGCAACAGAGGCATCCGATTGTCAAATCAGACCGTGATAATCACGACGCGTGTCCCGGCGTGACGGGGCAAACAAGGCTACACACGAAGCGATTCACAGCGTGAAACACACATACTACATGCACCACGTGATTATCCGTACACGCGTGACAATGCATGCTGCGTTACGAACACATGCATGTAGGCAGCTGGCTCGATAACGCGTACCCTTGGAAAATATAAACGTCTCAAAGCCGAACTTGTGCGTGGTTATCAGGAACGGACCGTTCACTGCGCGTGCGTATATGCACTATTTGCAATATTCTAGCAACAGTCGCACTGACCACAATTCTTACAAACAAGTCGTGACTTTGTGTACGATAGGTGTATTGTATCCGT